>VWYI01042107.1:171594-210801 GCA_013399455.1 Anthoscopus minutus
GCTCCCCGCAGGCACCGCCCGGGCCGCCGGGGCCCTGTGTGGCGGCAGCGCCCCCAGCCGGCGGGAAGGCGCGTTGGCGGGCCGGGCCCGGGGCCGGACCCCGTGGCGTCCCGCGGGAATCCTGCCGGTGTTCCCGGCCACCCTCTTCGCGAGAGACAGCGGAGCACCGGAGCCAACCCGGCGGGGGCCTTCGAGAAGACTCTCCCCTCAGGAGAGGCTGAAGCGCTTGTGCAGCCCGAAAAAAGAGAAAGAAGGGAGGGAATCTGCCGGGTTTGGCTACTTGGAGGAGGTTTTCGAGAAAACGGAGCCAAACTTTTCTCAGAATACTAGGAAAAGAAGCGCTATGCTGTGGGTCCCGTGTGCGCTACCACAGATTCTTTCACTTTACCCTTAAATCCAAGTACCGAGCAAACCCCTTATACAGTTAGAAAAAGAAACTAAAAATGAAAACGAAAATTCAATTATTTTAGCATCCTATTTCTTGAGTAAGAATATACGAAGCACAGATCCCAAATCCATTGATGAGGTCAGTCGGTAGGAAACTATTTTCTTCCTCACGTGCCAGTGCTTGCTTTCAGACTATCTAGGATAAAAGATCTTACTTGGAGCTTTTTCCAGCTGGCTGTTTTTCCCTCTGTATCTGTGATTTTTTTCTCCTTTTCTAAACTTCCTCAGCACTGCCCCACCACCTGTAGCATAGACCAGACATCTGCAGTATAAAGTGGAAACTCTGGAATAGGCCTTATGGGCGCACGGCCAGAAAATCTGTGAGAGAGACTGAGAAAATGCAACACCAATGAAGTATGGTGGAGATCAAAAAACCTGCAGCAACTACTAGAAATGAAGGATTGAGAGATGGACCGAGTGAAGACCATAGCCCAGAATACCTTAAATGAGAGGACTGAGGTAGAAAGGTTCTGTACAGATGCTCTGTAACATGAATCAGGGGATCGTATCCACTAGAAGGCATTAAAAGAAAAAGGCCCAAACTACCTATAACAAAAGTACATGGAGGCATGTTCAGGGAAGAAACTTTCACAAATCAAAACATTCAAAAGCAATAGAAATAGCACACATAATGTGCAGAGACAGCTAGAGGAGGCACATAAATGCTACTGGTATGGAAACATTGAAAAGTAGCTTCTATCTTCCTAGACAGACATCTAAAAAATCCTTTGCATGATAATATTATTTGGATTTGGAATGGTTATGGAGATTTCTGTAGTGACAATAACTGTATGAGTTGCAGTAGCCTAAAAATTAGTAATGACTTGATGGGCACCTAATTTCAACTAGGTTATCACTTTTTGGTCATTATTTCCATTATTATGGATTAAACTAAAGGTAAACTCAAAAGAATACTTTGCATATTCTGCCATGTCCTGTGGAATTTGGTAGAGAACTTCCAGTATAGATGTGCTTCTGTAGCTTCATTTTAATGATTATTATTGCTTCATTTTTATTTCATAGGCATTGCTTTTTCTGGAATCGTTCTTTTCCTTTTTACTCATTCCAGTGAGCTAACAGTGAAACCTAAAAAAATTACAATTAAGGTGCTAACAGCTCTCTACTGTATTGCTGATCATTTTAACAGAGACATACAGTAAATGGCAAATCCAGCCTGTTTTGTCAATTGTGCTTCCAAGGCTGTTTTCCCCAAGCTTTCTAATAATCTAAAAATTAAGTAATTACATGAAACAGATGCTGACATATTGAAAACAGGATCACATGCAGTGCAACACTGATTGACAGGATGACATCTTGTAGTGAATTAAACAGAATGTCAGATTTACAAGTATTTCACAATTTCTGTTAGGATGCAGTTTAAATTAAATTAGTACTATTCATGCTGCTGTAGTCAGGATTGCAGGTCTTCAGCCTCCTGCTAGATATCTCTACCTACCAACTGCAGCAGTGTCTGAGCACTTGGATTTTGAGACATAGAGTTAAGGTCCCCTATAGCTGAAGCTTGCATACATCCTTGGTGAGAGATCAACATGATCCTAAATCCCAGAAAAATGTTTGCTTAGTATGGATTGGCTACTGAATAACTTATGGTGACACACATTGGAATGCTTTGTTCAGGTTATCTCAAAAATGATACAGCAGAAATGCTGCCTGAAAAATCAGGAGTGAAATTTGTAATTGAGGTCTAAGAGACCTTCTCCCCTGGAGAAGGAGAAGGGGGAGACAGGAACTGAGCAAGAAAATTGTGTTGACCCTTTTATGTATGAACATAAAAGGAGAGACAAGGAAAGGACAATGTATTTGGACCAATACATGTTTGTACAAGTCCTCTCCCTTCCAGTATTTATAACCACTGAGAGAAGAGAAATCATTGGGCTTGTTCTATTAAGTTTAGAGAGCCATGGATTTAGAAGTTGAAAACACAACACTGAGTGCTCACGTTTTTTTTTAATTCATGTGCTATGAAAAGCTGAATAACAGCAACGCAGAGCTAGAATTTAAAACCTGTTTTATACATACAGAATGCAAGAATAAGATACCTCTGACATTTTCTTCTAATACTTTGATCTTTTGCATGTTTTTCAGGGGGGGAAATTTGAAAAACTGGGTATCAGTAAATGGACATGAGAAAAAAAAAAGCCTGTGTTTTGTGATTGCTTTTTGCCCAAATGAATGGGACAAATCCATGGTAAACTTTTGTTTCTTTAGTAGGTGGATACTGAACTGGGCTGGTCACTCTGGGTCATGGCATTCCAGTAAGTTCTGAATCTAACATAAGGATCCAGCTGTGTGGCTTGGTGTGAAGTACTTGAACTTTTTGAAGAAGTTGGTACAACATATACTGATTTTGTACATGCACTAGACTATACTGTTAGATCTTTGTGTATTGTTTCAAAAGAGAAACAAGTGGAAATAAATTTTGGTACTGCTAAGGTCAAGAATAAAAGCCAGGGGAATTAACTTTGCTCAGTGCAGTGGAATTTGTTTCCCTATGGAATCCCTATCCATCTTTACTAAACAAGTAAATAATGTCTATTGTGACTTTAGAGATACCTAAAATATGGCTTACACTGGAAATTCAAAGTTTCAGCAGCATTAAATATATTATAAGCTGTGAATTGGGACATTAGATGGGTAGGAGTGTACCTATATGCACATGAATGATTGTGTGACAAAAGTGTGGAATTTTTTATTAATTTTAAAATCTGTTGTTGTGTTGATCTTTCAGCAGCAGACAATTAGACTCCATTCTCATGGAAAAAAAAAATCTCATGACCCCCTAAAGCCTTCTCTTACTGAAAATCAGGCTTATGTTTTCTAGAGGATGCTATTGTGAAAATCCGTGATCATACAAGGGGACACATTTTCAGCTAGCACAATGAGTTTTGATTGAAAAGGCAAAATGTATGCAGCTGATGTTGCTTTCAGTATAGAATCAGAGAGGGTGGACCATCATGAAGACCTATGCCTGATTTTCAGATGCCAACTCAGATACTACGTTATTGCTAATTATAACACTCCAAGGCAAGCAATGTCAGCTTACCCTGGAAGAATAGATAGGGCAGGGTTCTGACATGCACAGCTTGTCAGATGTGAGACAGTCAAGCACACAAGCCAAAATGTAATACTCGGGCATCAAATTACCAGATAAAGTTCATAAGCAGGAGCCCTAGAGGCATTTATACATAAAGATACAGAAAGATGTGAGACACTTTGATGTGAGACACTTCCTTTGGAAAGGCAGGCTGGCGCTTTCCAAAATGGACGTGGAAGTGGATTGGAGTCTTTTTCTTGACACAGACAGGGAAAAAAACCCCTAGGAATGGAAGTCACAGGGCCCAATTCTCAGAGGCGGTTAAGCCATTTTATAACAATTTTTGGACTTGGGTGTATTAAATAGCTTTCAGAGTCTAGATGTCAGTGCCTTCTAAGCAATAAGCTGTTTTTAATAGTATTCAAAGGGTTGACTATGAAATTGTATTTTAATAGTCTAAAGATTTATTATGAGATGCATTAGACTATACTTTCATGTAACATAGAAGGTACATTTTTTGGCTTATTTTTATGTCAAATATTAAATAAAAAGGAGAATAAACAGATGAGTGGAAAACAGTAACAGCAGTGAGATGAGGAAGGTAAATCATGATCAAATAGCATCTGCAGCTTGATCTAAAAAAGGCCATTCATTATTAAAAAAGGAACACACAAGATTTGTATTTCCAGTATAATTACTTAAAAATCTGAGTAAAAATGCTGTTGGAAATGTGGATAACTAGAAAATATGTTTGCACACAAAAGAAAAGATCATACAGGTGTGTAGAAGGTATCTGGAGAAAGTGCAGGAATAGTCCTGCAATTCCTCAGGAGGAGGTAACCTTGATAATAGACTGCTTTTGCTACCAGAAGATGGATTTTAGAATTTCTAAAGGAAAGACACAATGGATTTTAATAGGACAACAGCAAAGTCAGAATAGCAATGCTGATTAGGGAGAAAATTAAGACATTTTGAAAGCAAATGACTGTAGACAGTAGTAGAGGCTGTTAATTAGTATTTCTTTTCTAGGTACTTGAGTGAATGCCAACGTCTTAATAGTGACTTCCCTGGAATATTTTACCTTTACAAGAAAATACTTCTCCCAATCTCATATTTATTACACAGCAGGCCACATTATCAAATTAATTCTGTTCTGCAGTGATCCTTCCACATATTCAGATGTTAACAGCACAGACCAAGTAAGGCAGCTAAACACTCTCCATCAGCAATTAGCTGATGGAAACAGCAGCCAGCAATTAGCAACTCATCTACACTTTTCATTTTTGCAAAGTTAGCTTCTGAGTAAGGTTGTGAATTCTAGATCCTCTGTCTGCTGTACTGCTGCTTTGTTTGAAATCCATCTGAAATATACTTATTTTTCTCCTTCTTAAGGACCACATTCTTTCCCAAGCCAGGACCTTGCAAGACCCTGTACAAAGCACTAGCATTTGGACTAGTGGTAAGAAACCACTGTATGTAAGGTGTTGGTATAACTTGGTGAAGATGTATTTTCATTTTGTAGTAAAGCTATTTACATGAAGCTTAAGAGGTTCTGTGATCAAATCGTGTACAATCAACATCACACCTATATAAAGGTCTTACCAAGGAACAGTCATAGTCTGCAGAAATATATTAGCATGTTTTTAATTAGTAATCAAATTGCAAGATAAGAATTTCCCTCTAGTGTATAGCAGAGGAAAAAACCAAGATACAAACATTAGTGAATGCACAGCAATTGCATTAATATAGAGCTGTCAGTTACAAGGCATCTTTACCAGAAGGCAGAAAATAAAGTGTTCACATTCAGATTGTTTAATTAGAACAAGTAATTGTTACAATCATTATAAGAATATTATTTTTCATGGGTGCTTAAGTGAGATCCCTGCAGATCCTTCAAGGCTGCATTATCTTTCAGGAACCAGAAATAAAAATAAAAATAGTTTCTCCGGCCCAGAGTATATATACCAAGCCTTACTCTTCTCTAGCAATAGGAACTTACAGTCCCAAGAGTACATGACTGTATTTGAGCAAATGTGACAAGGAGTCAATCAACCAACACAAGAAACAGAGCTACCGTCAGGACAGGAAACCAACTGACAAGGCCTGGCTGCTTTGTGATTAAAAATGTGCTCTTTCTTCCTACTGACCTCTCTACTTATGCTCCATTTTAGTCAGACACACATGATGCTGTGACACAAAGATACATAGAATAGACACGGTTATGTTTCTGCTTCCACACCTTCATTATGTTACAGGACATGTAGGCTTGTATCCTTTAGCACAGTGAAAAGGCAGAAAACAACTTTCAGGTATAATGGAACTGCTGGCAAACTTGAGCATACAAGCCCCAGGCAGAACAGGAACAGAAGTTTTCAAGCTGTCAGAAGCACAGTGAAGGTCACTGTACCATACAGGAATTTCCTTCATCCTCAGACAAGGAATCAAATATGCTTTCCTGAAAAATCTCTACAAAGCTATTTCCCAATGTTTTGGAAATTGCTCAACAGGTGAAAGACTGATAACTTGCTGTCTTCAACATATGTAAAGTCACTTCTTTGAGACAACTAAGATGTCTCACTTATGTCACTCAAAATGAGTACTCATCTTTGAGTAAGGTGAACTCAGAATCTTAATATGCAAGATAAAGAGGTAAATAAACCTGCTACAAGATGTAGTCAGGAGTGAGTCACTAAGGCTAAAGATATTGAAGTGAAAGCCACAGTAATGCTCAAATTCATGGGGTCTGGAAAGAAACACAAATTAAGACCAGTCTCAGTGGCTGCCCTTTCAGTTAGATAAGGTTGTTTAGTCTTTGATAGGTTGCAGGGAAAAAATTAGTTCAGCTAACCAAAAAAAACACTGACAGCAACAGAAAATCCAGACCGTGAGTCACATGAACCTGCCCAATCTGCACAGTAACAGATCCTTGAAACAAAGGAGCTTTCTATTCATTCCCAAGTAAAGGGTGATAGGACAAAGCTGGAAAGTGCAGCATAGAAGGGCACCAGGAAAAGCATCTGCAAAGGCTGGTTTAGTTTCCCATAGTTGGCATAACCACAGCAGGCTTGGCAATGGTGGCATCTTCCTCCTTCCATTGAGAAATGATAGTTTTCAGCTGTGTATAGAACTGCACTCCCTGGAGGAAAGGAGAGATCCACATATTAGATATTTGGCCTTATGAATTCCTCAGGTCTACACTAGTGGTATATCAAACAGTTTTTGCTTTATCTAAACAGGATTGAGTTTTCTTCTGTGGAAACAATTCTTGTCATCCTGTTCCTGTTACCATTTTCAAATTCAGCAATTCTGATTCTGTGAGAAAGTTGCTAGTTATTGCTCTCTTCTCAAATCTCCTTAAAAGACTTGCATTTTTTTACTTAAGAGAAAAGAAAGAGGAATGGGCTATCTATATTGTGACATGCATCATGATGCTGTGCTCACTGGTTGGTTTTCAGTTTCTTGGTTGAAATGGCTTCAAAGTCTCCTCACTAATGAGGTCTATTGACCATCCCCCCATTGCCATTTATAACATGATTTGTCACAATTCAACCTACTAGAGTACCCTGAATCAGAAAGTTACCTGTTTGCCATAGAAATTGGTGTCCCCTCTGAAGGAAGCACGAGAGCCGGTGAAAGAAAACATAGGCAGAGGTACTGGGATTGGAACGTTGACACCCACCTACACCAAAGGAAAACTGCCATATTAGTCACAAGAACACTTTCCAAAAGCTTCTGCATTTTGTTTCCTTATATCTGAGGCTGGGTACTGCTGGCTGAGAGGGCAGTGCTTACAGCTGAATAGTCACCCACTGTAAATGGTGAGGGCTAAAAGCAACAATCCTAGCTGGAACATACCTGCCCCACATCTACTAAGTGAGAATATTTCCGAGCTGTGGCCCCATTGGTGGTGAAGATTGCAGTTCCATTGCCATAGGGGTTATTGTTCACCATCTCAATGGCATCATCCAAAGTGTCTGCTTCCAGCACCACTAGGACGGGCCCAAAGATTTCCTCCTTATAGCAAGTCATGTTTGGCTGTCAATACAAACAGCAGAAAAAGCACCTTGTATAAAGGATATAATAAAAATATCGTAGTAAATAGGATATAAGAAGCACACATGCTGTTAGTACTCATATTCCTAGGATTACTAATCATACTGCATTGCCACAGGCCATCCTTCAGTCTTCCTTACCTCTTCACCATTCCCCATGCTCTGTCCTCTATTTGCTACACTAAAGAAGGCAGCACTTTTTATCTCCAGAGTGCTTCTGCTTTTACTGCCTGCATTACAGAGAGTACTTCATTGACACTGTGCAAGGGAAGGCTGAGCCATTTAAGGCTTTTCTACATGGTGATCATTGATTATCGACTGATTTGGCTAACCCATTTTTCAGCTGACCCTGCAATATACACTTACAAGCACTGGTTTTGGTCATCTTACCTTGACTTTGGCAAGGATCGTTGGCCCAACAAAATTGCCATTTTCATAACCCTTCACTTTGACATTACGTCCATCCAGGAGAAGGCTGGCACCTTCTTTTACACCTTTCTCAATCAGACTGCAAACCCGTTCCTTAGCTTGGGGACTGATTAGAGGCCCAAGATCTGCTCCAGGCTGGTCTCCTGTGAAGAGGCAGAGACACCAAGTTTTTAACTCTGACAACTTCTCACAGGTATCTGGGAGATAACTATACTGGCAGGGAAAATCTGAAAATCTGATGTTTCCAAGACACAGAACAAAGATTTGAGACACTGATGAACAGAAACAACAGCCTGCAGCTCTCATAATCAGGAAGCCAAAATTCAACACCAGATTCTTCTCAGGAAGGAAACCTTCCCCGTTTGCAGCACTTTATTGAATACAAACAAAATATAATTCCCCTATAATTAACAACAGTCTAGCTTTTCCAAAGTACTTGTTTCCATTTTTCTTTTTTTATTGTATGCTTACTACAAATTGGAAGGATCTTGGAAATGAGATTGCTATATAAATGGCAGACATGAGTTAAATATAGGATTTAACCTCAAATCTCCAGTTAAAACAAGAATGATCCTGTAAACATTGCATCACAGTCCCATCAGCAAGCTGAAAACATATTCCTACCTCCAAGTCTAGGGCTGGGTTTCCCAATCCAGACAATCTGCTAGTTCCTACCCCTACACATCAAACCTGTTGTGCCAATAGCTCCAAGGGTCACAACACGGTATGGCAGATAAGCTGACCTAAAAAGCTATGGTTGTACAGAAGTGAAATACTCTCAGTCTGTACCTGCATTTACTCGTAGATTTTTGGCTCTGTCCACAAGCTCTGGCAGCCATTTCTGAGCTTCTCCTACTAGAATTGCTGTAGACAGGGCCATGCAGCGTTGGCCAGCTGCTCCAAAAGCAGCTCCAACCAGCTGGTTCAAGGTATTCTCTTTATTGGCATCAGGCATCACCACACCATGGTTCTTGGCTCCCTGAAAAAACAACACATACACTCTTCCATTATTAACCATCCCAGACTGCTTCTTTAGCCCTCTGGCAATGACTTCTTATAGTAGCTATGATTCTGCTACCAACAGGCTGGCAAGAGAGCAGCCTTATCACTTAACTATCAGCAGCAAAGTCTGCTTCTGCTGCTGAGTGGTGTGGTCTCTTAACATTCACAGGCAACAGAGGTAGTCTATGTGCTGAAGTGTGCTCCATTCAGATATTACCATGTTGGCCTGGACTCTCTTGCCATTCCGGGATCCTCTCTCATAGATGTACTCGCCAGCCTGATTAGATCCCACAAAGCTGATTGCTCTGATATCCGGATGGTCACAAATGAAATTCACAGCTTCAAATAGGAAATAATACATTGTAACTGTGGTGCACAAATGCTTCCCTCTGTTCCCATCCCCACAGCACTACATCTATGTATCTTTCTTCTTACTGATATTGCCTCTTTGTTTCCTACATCTGAGTTCTCTGAAAGCCTGTCTGTGCAGCTTTTCCCTCACTTCTTAGCACACATATTCTTTCCCTGTCTTCATACTCCTGGCTCTCTGACATCTCTTCATGCTTTGGGCACCTCCCAGGGTGTCTGAGCAATGCCAAAGTCAAGTTACTGTTCTCTATTTGTATTGTCGTGTTCTGAAGCTACTTGTGTGCTGTAAAAATAGCACGTTAGGAGCCAGGATACTGGCATCCACTGTATGGTCAGTGAGGCATTTAATTCTTGTTTAGGCTTCCTTGCAAAACCAAGATGATTTATCTAGTTATTTCACTTGCAGTTTAGGTTGCTTAATAGAATATGAGCACTTACATGCCTTGGGAACTCTAACCCAAATACCCAACATTTTGTCCACCGTATCTCCTGAAAGATCTGGTGCAAGGTAACAGACCCACTCACCGTCCAGCTTCAAGAGAGCTTAAGCATCTGTCCAAACCTATCTAACAACATCAGTCTCAGACTCTCCAACTGGTACCTTCCACTGAGCACACACCATAAAACACACTCATCATCTCCCAGGAAGAGTTGGTATTACCTTCATGTTGTCCATGGATAATATTCAGGGTCCCATCGGGGGCACCAGCATCCTGAAACAGCCTGGCAAGGAACATTAGTGCTCCTGGTACACGCTCAGATGGTTTCATCAAGAAGGTGTTTCCACAAACCATAGCCATGGGGAACATCCAAAGAGGAATCATGGCTGGGAAGTTGAATGGTGCAATCCCAGCACACACGCCCAGCGGCAGGCGGTAGGTGTAAGTGTCCATGTCTTTAGTGATGGAGGGCATGGTCTCTCCAAGGATGAGGGATGTCACACTGCAAGCATGTTCAACCACCTCTGCGGCAGAAAGCGCAATACGCTGCTGGATGATCTGTAAACAACTAGTCCCCAAACTCCCTTTTCACTACTGCCTTGACCCACCTCTTCCTTCTAGCCTCTTCTCCCGCAACTTTAAACTCATTGTGCTCCAGAAAATCCCTCTGCCAAGCATTGTGAACAAACTGTGAACGGATTCTCTCTTGACCACACTACACATTACTGTGATAGGAGCACAGACACAACAACCCCAGTACAAAATGCACAGGTATTTTTGTACCACCTGGGACTCAACCTTAGATATCTGAGCACAGGCAAGAAGTTCTTATCCCTTTTCAGTAATTTGCAGTCACTTCTAGAAAAAGCTCTAACAACTTGGAAATTATTTAAAGATACTCTATCTAAGGAAACTCTTCAGCTTAGAATTACAATTCACACTTTTCTTTGAGCAGGGGGCTATAAAGGGATCAACATATACAGAGCCATCAGTTGCTCTGGAGACCTCATCCTTTCCTGTGGGTTCTCAAACCCCCTTTTTTAACAGGAGGAGCCAGCAGCTTACGGAGGCCTCGGAAAACATCTCCCTCAGCATCAGCCAGGGTCTTCCCTTGCTCAAAGGTGATGAGTTTGGAAATTTCTTTCTGAAAATGGAAAACAAAAAGTTTATGAGTATTAGAGAAGTGCCCACTCATGAAATAGAGTGCAAGGATAAGACAGAAGTAATAGAGAGTTGAACACCACAGTGAATAGACTGAAAAGAACCCAGAAAAATCTATACTGACTGATTTGATCCTTGTAGATGAGAAGACAATAAGCCACATAGGTGACATTTTAGAAAAAAATCATCCTAGGATTGCTTGTATTCTAATGCTTTCAGGTATGACTCCACATACATACTTGTCTTCATCAAGTGGCACATGTTCCATCAAGGCTCAAAGTTCCTTCTGTGGTCTCTTGGTAAAGGGAGAAATTCAGAATAATATTCCCTAAGAAACGCTGCCTCTCTGTTACCATTTGATGGAAAGTGTTTTGCTGTAACTCTCAACAGTGTCCCAGTTGGCTCCTTGATCATGGCAACACCTTAAGAACTCTGTAAACCCAGAGTCTCTCAATTTAGTTCCTAAAATCAGCTGCAATTCATTCAGCCATATCCATCACACACAGCCACGGTGTCTCACCAGATTGTCTTTGATGAGTTGTTGATAACGCAGAAAGATTTGCTGGCGACTCAAAACAGATGTTTCTGACCAGCTCCAAAAAGCCTTTTTGCAAGAAGCCACAGCTGCCTCCATCTCACTGGCTGTGGCTTTTGGTACACGGCCAACCACCTCATTTGTGGCCTGAAAAAGAAAACAAATTGCATCAAAACTCAACTTTTCCCAAGTGTCCCCACCAACCATTCAAGAGCCCTTTCACAGCACACACCTAATATTCTTGTTCTACAAGGAGTTGTACTTCTGAGGGCAGAAACAAAGGAGATGCCTTCCTTGACTGCACACAAAAGGCCTGGGCTACAACTGGAGTAGTTCTGAAAACCTACACTCTAAATATTTCAAATTAGCCATTCAGAAAACTGCAAATGCAGTGCTGATTTCCAAGCTGGAGTTGAAATGACTTGTCTGTCTGGAAAATTCAAGAGAGTATAAGGGAAAAGCTTCTGTGGGCTGTGGGCTCTCCATTTCTTGGTTAATCTGGCTATCCCTCTTGCACATGAGGCAATATTCCTTTGGGAAAAGCAATACATGACTGTGCAATTGCCATTGATGTTAGCTTACCCATACCCCTAGGCCAAAGTACTATATTTACACACAACCTTAGTTCTACAGTGTTTTAACTTTAAGCTTGTTGCCAGTTTAACCTCCTTCTAATGTTCTTCTTAAATTTGCTTTGAGATGACAAAAATTTCAGATATATCACTAAGAGAGAAACTACTCAAAAAAAGAGGAAGAAAACTGAACAAGAACACTGGTTGCTAAATAGAGGCCAAATGAGCTTCATTAACATAGTTTGCTGCTCTGATCATTTCCACAAAGCAAATGAAAATAAACCTTTACAGAGAAGATTTAGAAACTGCTGTTTAAATGCTTACTAGGGAGGCCAGGAGGGTCAGAATTCTGAGTGCAATCTCATTTCCATTTGTCTTTGTTCGAGTATGTAGACAAGTGCTACTTATCTACTTTCCACTGCATATCATCCAACTTGTAATTTCTCTGTGATTATTACAGATCACAGATAGAAGCTTTCTGGAAGGAGAAGAGCTTCAGCTATCAGGATTTTTCACCTGTTTTACTCTGAGAGTAATATCAGTGTCTATCAGGACTTCACATTTAGCTGGCATGAAATCACACCCAGTTAATTTCATATCTAGACACCCTTCAGAAATTTGATATACTCTTCACAGAGCTTTTCTATGAGAAAAAAATATAACCAGAGTTTAAGCTTCCTTTCTGGAGATCAGGGGCTTACTATGTGAGGGAAATAAAGGAGACAGTAACTTTTCTGAGACTGACATTTCACATGAAAAGAAAGTGAGAAGATGTAGTCTACCTTAAGCTCCAAGTCTAAACCTTTCTCAAGAAATATGTTTTCCTTCTGCCATATCCATGAAGGGAAGCACAGACCTTTGTTTCACAATGATCACTGTTTATATAAGCCAAGACCATTTCACTTACCGGGTTGTGGATATCAATCCATTCAGTAGTTTTGGATTCAATAAACTTCCCATCAATGAAGAGTTTGGTTGTTGGCTGTGGAGGTCAAAACACTGGACAGTGAGTTATTTTTGTCTCAACGTGCCTAAATACCAGTGTGCCATATTACATGCAAGCCTTCATCATTTACTGAACCACTAGAGTCCAGATTCAGTCTTCACAGCAAGACCCAACTAATTGCTCTCTGTCCCATTTTTCTCTCACTTTACACCAAAAAGGCCAAAATTCTTTCTAAAAGCAGTTATTGAAAAAATACACTGCTCTGCTTAGCTTCAGAATTGTTTCAATATGTTTAATCAAAGCCTGAAAAACTGCAACTCATAAATGTTGAGAAGAAACAGTTAATAATTCACTTCATGGGAATTCTGTGAACCCAGTGCAGACTGTACCACTGTCCTATGTGCCTCCTTCCCAAGAAGCCACTAAGCAGGTTCATCTTTCCAGTTCATAGCTTCAAGCAGAAAACTGGACTTTCCCCACCCCCCACTTGGTCTTGCAACTAAGAGCAAGGAACTTGAATCTGTGGACTGTCCTCACTGGCAGCACAGAGAACAAAACTTTCTGGCTCAGATGAAGAGGAGAGGCAAGGAAAGTTTGGAACAAGGCGTTCAGGCAAACATTGAACAGAACAGAAAGCAGCAGTAAAAGCTGTAATTAGTATTAGATAGGCAACAAAACTACCATGCAGGAAAACAAGTTGTGACTGTATAAATTAAGAAACTAGAAAAGAGAAGTTGACATTGGGAGTTAAGGAGAGAACAAGGAGAAAACAAGAACCAGTTCATCATGACACAAATCCATGACTTGGGGAGAACAGGTAAGAGAGGAAATGGATCTTCTGTATGAATAACAGAAGTGGGACAAATCAACAGAACTGGGATATGAACCCAAATATATCCAAAAACGTAAGAAATTATGATGGGGAAATTATGAAAGGGAGATGAGGACTTGGATACTATCCAAAGTGTAATGAAGAGAAAGAGATCAGTGGAAGAATCAGGAACATAAATGGTATAGGGCAGACAAGTAATGACAGCAAAAAGTGGATGAAAATGAAAAAAAAATGAGCAGCAATGTTAGTTGGAACAAACTGATAAAGCTTGGAGATGAGAAAACTAGGATCAGAAGTGTAAAAGAAGTCTGTTAATGGACAAGCAAGACCTAATGATTTGGAAAGCAACACTAGGAGAGAATTAAAATGAAAAAGTTGCAGATGATTATGTAGCTGGAATCACACTTGAGGAAGAGAGGCAGAACTCTGTGCCTACGACGAGAACACAACCTCCTCTAGAACCTGGAAGGAAGCACAGGAAATCTGAGTCCTTTGACTGAATTTCCCGACTGTCAGAAAAGCTGCTGGTCTAATGAATGACAAACTCCTATGGCTTTCAATCAGTTCATTAGCCTCACATCCACGTATCTTCAGCAGAGCTACAAGCTCCAGTGTTTTATGATCCACACGGACGTCGGTGTAATGGAGTTCATATTTTTTTCAAATTGCTTAAAAAGGGTATCTCAAAAATTGCACATGCAGAAAAATATATTTAAGCAAGCCAGGAAATGCTGTATTAAGATTAATTGCAGTTTTTCCGTAAGATCGCCGCCTTTTTTATGTAGAGAATGCACCTGCTGTGGAAACATGGACGACAGTAAAGCAGACTATTTTTGGAATCCTGGTTTGGAGTTCGGAGAGTGTGCAGCCATATACAGCGGAGGAAAAAAGGCATTACAACAACTAAAGCTGTTCGATACTGTCCGATGGAAACCAGATCCTCTCTCTGTCGCAAACAGATGCTATGAAGCCAGTCCGGAGCTACCAGGAGTAACGCGAGGCGACGGGCGGCCACCGCTCAGTTCCGAAGTCTGACAAATCAGACATGGAACTTTTTTCCGTCCCTCGCGTCGAGCACGGGGGTAGTGCCGATGTTTCCTCCACCAGACCCACCCGGACCCACCGGGGTTCCAGCCAAGGCGGCGGAACGGCCTTAGCAGAACAGACACGAGGGAAGTGTCCGGCGAGCAGCGGAGTTGGCGCCCGCCTGGGGCTCTCCCGCGCCTCCCTCCCCCGCCCACCGGCTCCGCTCCGCGGGACGGGCACTCACCACCGATGAAGAGAAGGATGCAGCGACTGAGGTGATCCAGGGGGAACCGGCTATCCGCGGCAGCTGGACGGGAGGGAAGCACTGATCACCTAAGGGCGAGTCAGGGAGCACCTCCCCCCGACCCCCCCTTCGGCTGCTCCCAGCCCGAGACGAGTCCCCCCGTGGGGTCCCGGGGCCAGGTGAGCCGCGACTCCCTGCGCTCTTTGAGCCGCGGGAGCCGCCGAGGGTCGGGGCGACTGCCTCACCCTGAGCGCCACGCGGCGCCGCCCTCCCCACGCTCCGCGCGCCGCCGCCGCCGCCATCCCGGCCGAGGGTCGCTCCTCCGAGGGCCGCGGCGGCGCCCNAGGCGCGCGCCATGGCGGCTCCCTCGGACGGTGAGGCGGGAGGGTCGGGCGGCACCGCCGCTCCCCCGCGCCGCTCCACGCCCGCGCTCCCCTCATCCCCTCTCTCTTGCAGGCGCCGACCTGGAGGCCTCACTGCTGAGCTTTGAGAAGCTGGACCGCGCCTCCCCGGACCTGTGGCCCGAGCAGCGTAAGTCCGGCGGGCCCGCGGCCCGGAGTCTGACAGCTCGGGGTGAGGTGGGGTGGCGAGAGGCCGAACGGGGCGGGCCTCCTTGGGGTAGCTGCACGGGCCGGGCTGGGCCCGCCGGGGCCGGGCGGGGCGGCAGTGCGCTCACCCTCCGCCAACCTCCGCTTTCTCTTCCCAGTGCCCGGGGTTGCCGAGTTCGCCGCCTCCTTCAAAAGCGTGAGTGAGCGCTGCCTTGCCTTTCGCGTTTCCTCCTTCTGTGTGATAGTAGAGCTGCAGGTTCTCCTGCCGGCTTTACACCTTCTCTGAACCGTATCTCAGTCGAAACTCCAGTATATGCTACAATATAACTTTTAGCTTTAATGTATTTTCTAATGTATATGTTCCTTTTTTATACCTTATGCAGTTTACTATGTATGAGAATTATACTTTGGAAGAAATAAAGGGCTTTTAACTTCAGAAAATCCTATTATTCGTACTGATTATTGGCTTGTGAATGGTAATATGCCGTTTCTAACTGTAAGATGTCTGAGAAAAAACAAGATATCTCTATCTCTATAAAGGTATCTCTGTGGAGCACACTCTCGTATTTTTGCTCTCAGTGTAACTAGGTTTCAGTACAGATTGTACTTCGTTGTATAATTCTAAAAATGGAGTTTTCTGAATATAAACTTCCATTTTTTTTCAAAACAGCCCATTACAAGTTCTCCTCCCAAGTGGATGGCTGAATTAGAAAATGATGATATTGATATGTTGAAGGGTGAGTATGAATATTGTGGGCAGGAACTGAGGTTGCCAAAGCAGATGGGAATTCAGTACTTACTTAAGAAACTTAAAAGACTTGTTCTTTAAATGTTCTTGTGGTGGCCCTATGGCCTGAGATCTCTAGCCATCATATTTGCGGAATCTCCAGCTCAGAAGTCTCTTTATCTTTCTAATGATAGACATTTTCATTAAACCACTTATTTCCAAGAGCCTATCCATTATGTCAGTGGCAGGCTGATTTTTCAAAATGAGCACTGTAACACTGAGCATATTTCAGTCACCTTGCTTAGCCATTTTTATCACAGTGTAAGTACAGTTAGTGTCTCCTGTGTTTTGAGAATTAGTATGAATTTTTTGGAGGGGCTCAGCTGGTCAGTTGGTGAGTAGCTTAGACATTTTGATTGACTTGTAGGTGCTCTATGTGTGTGTCTTCCCTCACAGATCCAGGAGCTCTAATGCAGTGGTGAGGCTGTACAGGCAAGTTACAGAAGGATTAGCTAGCATATACACTTGCTGCATGTTGCAGCTCTTAGTTTACAGTAAACATCCTTCAGCATGCTCTGTCTCTTGTGAATTCCAGATGGTGATGTGTGATCATGTCACAGTGACATGTCACAGCTACAAAGTGAGAGTGAGATGAATTAACTCTGATTTGCTCCAAGAAATGTTCTTAAATTCTCCTTATTTATGTAAAATAAGTCCATTTCCATGCATACTTTTATATAGCTTGTTCGTGTTGCAATGTGAACTTATAGGAACTTCCAAAGTATGGGTCAAACTGCTCTTTGCAATGGTGGCAAATTAAACTGTGACCTAGAGTCATGGCTGTCTTTCTGCTTATGTTAAAATTAAGAGTGGTGTCAGCTTCAGTTTTGAGCATACACTGTTCACTGAAACAGTGAATACAATATTCCTGACAGAAATATTGAAGGTGCTCAGTGAGGTACTAAACAGGTGAAGTGCTACTGGAGGACAAGAGAGAGTGTTAAAATTCACCTTTTTCTCTCTTCTTAAGAGTTGGGGAGCCTCACTACAGCTAACCTGATGGAAAAAGTTCGTGGCCTGCAGAACCTGGCTTATCAGCTGGGACTGGATGAATGTAAGTGCTGTATACAGATGTGATTGGCTGTGTTGCAAATCTTTCCACTAAAACATGTGCTTGTACATTTGTAGCTGGAAAAGTGTTTTGGCAGATTTGGCAAGTGTTTGACAGTTAGTGATCTCCTGCAACAGGATGAGAGAATAAGCTTACATCTCAAACTTACAGCATACCAACATGGGGAAAAACATGTCAGTCTAGTGTTACCCAGTGGCACAGAAACTTCTGTTACTGACTTAACATTGTCTTACATAAATCAGGTCACTTTGCTTAATTTCCCACACAGATATTAAAGGTCTTTCTCAGAATATTTGTGGCAGTACTTCTCTCAAATTTTATGCACTGCCTCTACAGTGAAACTTGCGCTTGGGAATGGGATTCTCCTGTCACTTTGTAGTTGGTACTGTTTTCTGCTTCTGCAACTGTTACTTTTTTCTACATTCAGTTGTGGTAGGAAGTGATGTCATTGAGAAATAAAGATGACCATCCCAACTGCAAACAGCCAACTCTTACTGTGCTTTTTTGAAGAAAGATCTCCTTTCATTGTCTCATTTAGGACACTTGTTAATAGGTTGATCCAGCTTTGAGGATTTCAAGATGTTGTGGAGTTGTTTTTAATGCTACCCATACATACTGATACTTTTTTTTTCTGTTTAATTAAGCTCTGAAGTAGACCTTGGTTGCAATTACTCTTAGGCTACACAAGGCACCAAAAGTTTCAAGTCTTTCTCATTCCTTTCTGTGGGTAACGCGGCTTAGTAATAAACCTTTAGAGTCTGACTGCAAACCTAGGATAGCCTAATGCATTCTTAATAACATATTATTAAGCTTGTTGTAACATACTTCTTTACTTTCAGTGCTAACATCTCTTAAGACAATGTAAAACATCTGATGGAGCAGAAGTTGAAGTATAACAGTGTAAAACTGAATCAAATGCAAAGGTTGGCTGATGATTGGCTTTCTCAGTTAAGTTGTAGGCTCTGATGTCAAACAGTGTTGTGCTACTAAATTAACTTCAGCAGAGCCTGAGTTGTAGTAAATCTAGGGTGGTATTTGTTTCCTTATTGCACATGTAATATTTGTTGCATGTGTTTCCATTTATTTTTACTGAGAACAAGTGCATACGTAAAGAAGACAAAGTGAGTGAAAACTGAAATATGTGAGGCTTAACCGTTATAACTCAAGTCTTGAATTTTCAAGCTTTATGAAAGGTTTCCAGTGCTTGTAACTACTTGTCACTGAAGGCAGCTTTCCTTTACATTGTAATCCATTGAATACTTTGTGTCGTAATATACATTTATCTTCAGAAAATTTTCACTACAAATTAGTTGTGGAATTTGAACAAAAGCTGCTCAGGACTGTTTTTCCTAATACTGTCCTTCGGTTATTTTCTCTTATGGACTTAGATAAATGAGAGAACAAGAAAGAAATCCAAAAGATCTGCTCATTAGAGTTAAGAGACTTGTAGTTTTGTCTTGGACGTATTGGATTTGATTATGTCTCTGTACTGAAGTTTACTAGTCCCTTCTTGGCTTGGCTGGTTCACTGAAACTGGCTGTCAAAAGCAGGACGAAACCCGCTGCTGACCAGTCTCCTCTAGATGGCAGCATGAGTCCTGCCGCAGAAATCTTGCTTCTTTTTTATAAAACTGACGTTTCAGTTATGGTTTGAAGTTAGGTTCTTCCCAAGATTATTTTTGTGACATATTTTCTCTTCAGAATGTCTTTTTTTATGGTATTTTCAAGTGTTTCATCAACGGTGAGGTTGGGAGACAATTCTGCTTCAATGTATTAGCAACTTAGTTTTCCTTCCAATTCTTCTCTTCTAGATCCCACATCAAAGCCTTCATATTTTCAAAGACTTTTATTTTTATCCAAGTTATTAATTACGTACTGTTCAGGACCAGGGTGATTCCTGCAGCATTCTGTGAAAAATGTATCTATTGAGTGTCATTGCAGTCATATTGTGAGATCTGTTATTATACCCAGTTCACAACATACTTTACATTGATTTTGCATTGGAATTCATTAGGCAAAGTGCTGTGGGACTGGGTACCTTTTGAAAAGTTTCTTTATTGAGGTGCTATTGCAACGTTGGCATTGAAATCTGAATAATTGATTTGGCATGATGTAGTTTGATAAATTAATAGTTACTGAGTTGCATGCCTTGTTTCTTGAATTTGTGTGAACTCACTATTTTGTCTCTATAAGTGGGCTTACTTGACAAGTTTAGAACAGATGTATTGAATGTTTTGTCCATCTTGATGGACATGACTTTCATCTAGGAACAGTTGAATGTTGTTTTCTGAATTCCACATTTCTACTGTCTAAAATTCCAGCTCTCCCTAACTTTTTTGGCTCTGGATTTCTCAGTTCCTCTTTTGGTTGCATGCTTTTCACAGATGTCCTTTCTCTATGACTAACTTCCTCCCTTCTTTTTCCCATAGGGTTGCCTTTGCTTTCTGTAACCCTGGCTACTTTGTTGACTGCCCCATGGCTTCTGTGAATCAATTTGATTTGTCAACGTGTAATTTAGCTTTTTGTTCCAGCTTGTTCTGCTTTCTTCCTGGCATGCTAGTAGGTGGATTCTTGCTCAGAATATCCTTCCCTTCCTTAGCACGGGATTCATGTCAAAGTATAGCTTTCCTTGAATGAAGCAGGATTTTTGTAGCATGAATAATTTTTTTTAAAAATTGTTACTTCCCTCTTTAGGGACAGGCTTGGGTCTTCTTTGTGTGTTTATTCTTTGTTAAAAAGTGATTCTAGAGTTCTCTAGAAGCTTCCAGACTCAGGTCCTTGCATCAATAAAAAAATAAACACCATCTTTTAAAAATAAGTTATTTTTCAGCACTTCTGAGGTTTCAGCTTGTGTTTCCTTGTCTGTTTTTTAAGCTCTGTAAAATTCTACCTCATCATTTTGCTTGTAGCTGCTTTTCTCTTTTTGCTTTGGTTTTTAGAATCAGAGAAACATTTAGACTGGAAAAGACCCTCAAGACCATGAAGTTCAACCTTCTCACGTTAGAGCTTCTATTTTCCTTCTATTAATTAATTATTTTATCGGTTAGAATAATCAAAACCATTTCTAGTATCAAAAATCCTGCTTTGTGTCAATTTTACTGTTCCTGTTAATGTGGGTAATTTAAGGGAGAGGGAATTGGGCTTAATGAATACACTGACTTCTAGTTTTTCATACAGTTTGAGTGACGTTGGGAGGCATAGTTGCTCTCCTGAGTGTGAGCTGCAGCCACTCAGAGAGTCTCATTTCTGAATTTGGGGAAAAAAAGGTATGAAAGCCTTGTTATAAACTTTTTTCCTCCCTTCTGTATCCCTTAATTTTTTCACTTGCAGGCTTTTCTTGGAGCAGAGTATTGAGCCCTGTAGAATGAGCAGGCCCTAGCTAATGTGGCAAACAAGAGGAAAATAGTTCTGTTTTTGGGAACCCAGTCACAGACTCTAACTCAGTGTTTGTGGCCCACAAAGCAGCAAGTTTCAAAACACATAATGTAAATAACTGCAGATTTAGATTGGAAGCTCTGTTTTTCCACTGTATGACCCACTTCACCTTTTGGAGCATCTGAGTCAAAGTTGACTTCAGAAGAATTTTGAAGTCTTGGTTTCATGAACTGACAACTCTGAGAAGTCCGTGCATTTAAGGATGTACCCTGTCATCCTTTGGGACATATGTATACAGAGAAATGTATCTGACAACCACATACACAGAGAAAAATGTTTTTCTTATAAAAAAACCTAAAAGTTTGGTTTTTTCCAAACTTCAGAAAAATCTTACATATAAAAGTAACAGATATATAGGATGCGAGAATGGGAAAAGCACTCTGTCACTGAAGGAATGTGGTTGTCCAGGGTCTTTTTGAAGGACCTGCTATTGTTTCCCTTTGAATCTCTGATGTTCTTCAGCTATACTGGTTCAGAAATAGAGATAGCTGGTACCACAGCCATGTTTATAAAATCTCAGTGATACCAGAATGGTTATCTGGGCACTATGGTATCACAGCAGAGCTCCAGTGATACTGTCAGTGCAAAACTTCCCGCAAAGCGTGTTCTTCTTAAGCCCCAATGTCTTTGTGAAGTTAATGGTGCCTTGGTGCTGTGTGTGCCTTTAATATTAGAAAATGTGGGATAACTAACCAAACAGATACGGATACACTTACAAGTTCCCTGTCAGTGATTTTTGCTAGTCTAATCTCTTGCGCTAAATTAAATTTTTATTTGGAATTGAAGGTAGTTTGTGAAGTTCCTGCTATAAAATTAAGAATGACTGTATTATCCAATATCAAGTCCTCATACTCTTTCAAGAGCAATGAGACAGTTCCCAAACATGCTCAACCAAGTCTCCTTATTTCTAGTTTCCTGTGATTTTGTGCACCCTGGCTTTCGCTAGATTCTAGCAACTTTGCTCCTATTTTATTTGTAACGCTGATTGCTTTACATATATGTTCAAGCAAATAAAAAAAGAAAAAAATGCAGTGGAAGAGCTGTTTGATCAAGGGCCCACGGATTAGACCTGGATGACTTGGGAGATTGCAGGTGAACAGCAAAAGGTTGGTCATCATGTAGCACCAGACTGATAGAGGAAAAGCCAGTTCAGGTTTAGTCAGTCAGTGATTTGTTGTCTTTAGGGTTTTTTGACCTGGAGAGAAACAGCTGATGTAGTATGTAAAAAAGATCTGTAAAACAATAATGCAGAAAAAATATGAATAGGGAATGACTCCTCACTGTTTCTCATAGTATGGGAGCCAGAGAGAATAAAAGAGTGTTTAGGGACAGGCATGAGGAGATACTTGTGTTGTGCATTGAAGTCAGAGCACATCACCATTAGAGCTTGTGGGCATGGAGTTTCTCATTCATTAATAAGAAAAATGACTGGAAGATAAATCCTTCCAGGGTGTCTGACTGCTGAGAAGTCCCCAGTGGCTTGGACATCTTGGAGATGCAGAAAACAGAGAGAGAGATTACTGTGCAGGTGCAGCTATGTTCCTTCCTGCACTTAGTCTTCTACAGATGTTTGCCATTGGCATGTCAGTGAGGCTTCTGGGTTGGAAGGGCCTTTTGTTTGACAATGGATATTGTTTATTTTAGTAATAGGCTAAACTGCCTGGTAGTTAAGCAACCACTACCAGAAATCTCTGAGGTTCCCTGTAATAGAGGGACTCTTCCAGAGACAGTAAGAGACGGATGGGCATATGTATGAGAAACATCTACCGTGCTCTCCAATTAAGCTGTCCTTGGTTTTGAATTGTAGTCCTCTACAACCTCAGCAGCCTCTGAAATTTCTGGAAAATCATAAAGGAGTCCTTCTGAACTTCAAGCTTTGTACAGATCACCTCTTTTCCTTAGATTGGTAGTCTTCGGTTTTTTATTTTTCATTTCAGATAAATGCTATCTGTTGTGATCTCTTGCCTGCAAGTTCAGCTTTTTTTGTAGCTTTGGAGGGGCAGAGCAGTTCATCAAGATTGAACTGCAGCATTTTTTGAGCATGCACCCTTAGTTCTGCCACTGATCCTTGCAGTCTACTCTTGTCATTGAGTTTTGGATGGTGTTTATTTTTTTTTACCTCATTTTGATGCTGATCATAGGTAGGATGTGTTTAAATAGGGCTCCATCTTTGGTGGACTGAATTTACCTGTTAAACTACAAGACAGGATATGACAGTTGCCACACTTGAACTTTGTATATACCAAGTTGCTGAATTAGAATCAAAATAAGGAAATGAGGGAAGATAATGTATCCTTTTACTGAAATATCTTTTTCCTTTTGTATAATGGATTGTCTTGGTTAGGAGCGTCTTCATGTAGCATGAACATGCAGCCTTTTTAGGCTCCATCCAAAACATTTGGCCTTTGTACCCCAACAGGCTTCTATCAATGATGTAATTGATCAGATAATAATATTTTCTGATCATTAACCACTTTTTCTTTAGTCCTGGCAACACAGAGGCTTTTTAAGCTCAGAAGCCTTATTTTACATTTGTGAACGTGGCCTCACTTCTGCAGTACTGTTGCCTGGTACTCTTTCTGGAGTGTATGTACAGTTGTTTGCAACAAAATGTTTCAGGTTCTTACATTTGTAGGAAACCAACATATGAACAGATGTGTAAGTAAAGACTGCTTTAATATGTCTTATGACATCTTCTGAAATCTCTTGTTGGTCTGTTTTAGTAAAAGCTGTATGTCTACTCTCTAGTGTGGAGAGTTTTGTGGAAAAGTTATTTGGACTCATGGTTTCTTACTAGTCAAAATGAAGTTTTGGAACTGTGTTAGAAGAAAAGACTCTTTCTATATCATGATCTCTTTCCCTATTTCCTAAATAAGATTATTTAGTGCCAAGGTGGACAGTGTTGTGGTGGAGCCAGAGAAGCTAACTGTCTTTTGGAGAGGCAAGAAGAAAATAAAGTAAAAGAGTAGCATATGATTTGGATCAACATCCCATATCAGTCTCAGTGCAGTTATTATGAAGATACAGCAGTGTTTTTATCATCTTGACTGCTGACAAAAGAATGAGGAGGATGCTCACCTTTTCTTTGTTAAAAGCTGGCATCTCCAGAAGTAGTGTGCTTCTAGCACTTGTGCCTGTATTAATCTGAAGCATGATGTAAGAAAATATGTTTTGGATAGCCTACATTGTTCTAGATATGTTGAACTTGGAAGAGAACAATGTCTGCCAAGTCTAATGCTTGTTGTGTTCTTAAACAAAATACACAGTTTATTTCCTTGCAAGGTGAACTGTCCTGCATAAGAAGAAGCAGTTTGAGGTCTATGTGTGTGTGTGTGATTCAGTTATTTCTACTCTGCTTAGAATTTTCTTTGTAGCAACTATTTTTTTCTTGGTTAGTTTTTTGCATCCCCTGCCTTGCTGAGTGAATCTTCATGTTTCAGTTTTGCTTGAAAGCATATTTCTCACTTACTTTGTTATTTAGTACTGTGTTTGGCAAGGAATTTATGTGAAATAGTATACTTCATAGGCTTCAAAGTTCGAAGGCAGAGTTTTACATCTGGACAACAAAATTACACTCTTTGGACACTGGATTTCTCTAATACACAGCTTGAGGAGTTACTTAGCAGAGTTAGTAGACTTCTCCCATAGAATGTGTCACATTTTGGTTGGTTCATATTTGGGTTAGGAGATGATCACTGAGAATTTCAGGAACTCACAATCAGCTGAAATGGTTTCGTTTTTCACAGTAGGAAAAATATGGAGGCTGTTTTCAGTTTACATTCATAGTAATTCTTATGCCTTATTTGATTGTTTCAGAGAGGTGAAAAGAACACTTAAATTGTCTGTTAAGATGTTTATATGGCTTGTCACCACAGTATCCAAGGTGCTATGATTTCTATGTGAAACCTTGGCCTTTCTTCCAATTCTTTTTACGCTCTCCTCCCACACTGTATATCTACCACTTCATTTTAATGCACATTGCTGTGGTAAGAGATACTCTGCATCTGCAGAGGGACAAGGAAATCACCTTTCCTTATACTGTTTGCTGGGTGGCTTATTTACAGGCAGGATTTTTCTGGGGCATCTCCTGTTGGAAGACTGAGATATCAGAATGCCAGCCTGAAATTGCCATTCATACGTGATCTGTGAATGGGCTAATTCTGACATGTAGGTAGTTAAGAAATGATTACAGTCAGAGGAGTCATGACCTCAACTTTTCATCATCTCCATTGGCTTGTGCCCCAGTTTGGAAGTGTAGGAGGCATAGGAAGTTTTAATTGTACCTGTGTGATTTATCCTCAGTCAGCTCTTTAATTTCTTCTGGCTGTCTGAGGTTTCCGACACGCTGTAAATTTCTCCAACTTTTTCATTATCTGCAATTTCTTTATGACTCATGAATCGGAGTGGAGAGAGAGTGTGGATTTACAGCAGAGATAAACATGTCCATAAAGTCTGTATCTGTGTCAGTAATTGTACTGCTGTCAGTGACTGTCCTGTTTTACAGGTCTCTCTTGGGAGAGGAACATGCTTTGCTACCAGTGTCAGAGAAGTGTTTGCTTTGATTTGCATTAACGTGCCAGGAGATTAGGTTGCAATGGTGAGGATGGAAATTAAGTTTGGACCATAGCTGCTATTGTTTTTTTTAAATAAATGGGTATGTATTTGAGTTGTCCTCTCTGTTCAGAAAAAAAAAGGAGGCAGGTTCAAGTTATTCTTAAATATAAAATCAGAGAGAGGCAGTATGCTGATATCAGATGTGATTCTACCCATAGGCATAAATAGTGCATTCTTACCATAAAACAAATGCTGTGTCTAGGTAACTGTCATATGTGGAAAGAAATACTGTATGGATCCTTAGGGTGTTCTCTGTCTGCTGGTAAAGCAGAATGAATATTTCTGTAAGTTTCAAGAAATTTCTCCATCTTTGCCTTCTTGCCCTTCCCTTACTCTTAGGGAAAGATGCTGTGATGGACATTTGTGGAGATCATAGTCTCCAGTCATTGATTGTTCTGATTGCTGCAGAAGGTGTATACTTGTGATGTTTGAGAAAAGGAAAAAAAAATCTCCAAAACTCTCTATTATCTGTTAAAAGTTCAAACTTCTACAGTTTCTCAGTTTGTATTTTCTGTTTGATACCTGTTGTAGATACTTGTCTATGTGAAATCTTCTTTTGTTAGATTCTACAGTCTGGGTTGGATTTTTTTGTCTGTGACTTAATAATTTTTTTCATAATAAGGTAATTATTTTACCACAGAATTATTTTCAAATATCCAAAGTGTCTGTAAATCCCCAGATTACCATTATGTCAGGTATTCATTGAAATGCCCAAATGCAGCTGATTGGATTTTTCTAATTCTGATGGACATCTCTTACCAAAGGGAGATCATTATAAACAATGTAAACTCTGTGATTGCGTAGATAGCTTTAAAATGTGGTTAGGTGTAGAAGTCTTAAAAATGCTAAAGTGACACATGTAAATGCATGGTTAATTCTGGAGCCTGAAGTTGGAAGTACAATGGGGAGTTTTTCCAGTGGTAGACAGCATCCCATCTAGTTCTGGTAACTGAGTTTCCAAAGCTATGTATATAAGGGTCACATGCTGAGTGGCCCAAAAGCTGGCAGATAACTTCTGTTGAAGTGAGTGATGTTCAGTGAAACAGCTAAATTCTAAATGAAAGCTGATTTCATTAGATGCTTTTTATCTGATCTTTAGTGGAATGTGGTTTTTTTCCTTCTCTCTTATCTTCCTCCTCACCTTTTCTATGTGCCCATACCTAGTTTGTGAATCTGATTTTGTTAAAACAAAGATTACCTCTTGAAAGGTACTTCAGCCAGAATGTATTACTTGCTTTGTTGAAACAAGATGAAAACAACACCTCTGCTTCCACCAGAAAGAAACTCAGGACAACAAATACCAACAAACAAGAAAAACAAAATAAAAACACTAAACCTATAACAAAACTCCCACAAAACATTTCTTATACGCTGGTATTCATGTCTAAGAATGTCTCTTCTGAAAGTCCCCGTTGTCTCCTATAGTTTGTTCAATAGTAGGAAGAAATTCTGTTTGATCCTTTCTGGAAAAGACTTCTTGAATTGTGTTGATAGAGTGCAGGTTGATCTAGATACTTCCTGTGGTTAAGAAAAGGGCGCCTTTTTCGTGGTAGTGGGGAAGAAGAGAAAGAAACCGATTAATCTGAAAAATAACTGATCAGATTGCTCTCAAGACTGTGAAATCAGTCATCTAATTCATCGCCATTAACTTCTGCAGGATTTTGTGCTTTGTGAAGACATCTGCAATATTAGCACTGGTCAGTCAAGTAGGTGAACACTTTGTGAACTGTGTCACCAGTTCTGCATTCTGTGTTCTTGGAGGTTTGCCAGACCTGACTCAATAAACTTTAAGCAGCATAATCTGACCTCATAATTGACCCTACTTTGGCCGGGAGACCTCCTGAGCCCTTTTAACCCTGGTCATGCAGTGACTCCATCTTTCTGTGATCTAAGACCCCCTTCTAGAACTAGAAGTGCATTCAAAGCCTGCATTCCCCACAGCACCAAATGGTTCAGCTTACGAGCTTTAGGCAGGTGCAACTTTATGATCTGCCTCTATGGGAGCAGCTGATTAGGAACAGGAAACCTAAGAAATCCTGTGTCACAGTGGTGGCTTTTAGGCTTTGAGGGAATCATGAAAGGACTTTCAAATACTTCCATAATGCTGATCACAAGTTTGTGCAGTGTGGGCTGCAGAGCCCATTTTTGTGCATAGGGAGATACAGTCCATTCAGTACAATCTTTTAAGCAGAGTAGGAGAATGGTCCTCAACATACAAAGAGGTTCTTGTGTGTCTTAGCTGAAATGAACAGTGAAACCACCTCTGTCTGTCTAGACAAGTAGAGGCTCAATGGGGCTTGACTGAAGAGCTTTTAGCCACAAAAGTAAAGGAATGGGCTGTCACATTAAAGCATTTCTACCTGCCGTGTGCTTGGCACAGAAAGAAACATGACTACAAACAAAATGTTCTTACATTATACTGTCAGAAGCCTATTTTTTGCTACTCTCATTCTGACAGGATAACTTGTGGACTACTGTCAGTGGAGAAATTGAGGATGGGGAAAAGTTTGATCAAGCATAAGGTTATGTGCATTTTTCCATTATCATTTAAAAACACAAAAATGCCAAACAAATCTCAGGAGTCATTCTAGCAGGGACTCTCGAACCTTTACAACTGGTCTGTTCTTATTATTTAAGCATCTTCCACTGTCTATGCCTTTATTTAATTAAAACTTCCCACTTCTGTGTTACTAGATTTACTCTGTATTTAGAGATATTGGAAAGATTATCCCTGTGCTGTCTCTGTCTGAAATGTTCTCCTGTAAATTTTGGCTTCTGGCTGAAGAGAGAATTTTCTTCCACAGTATGGGTTGCTGGACCTATTTGCAGAGTAGCAGCTGATCTTAGCGAAAAATCTCACTAGAGTGTGACTTTGGAGACTTGGCTCAGTTTCTGGTACAACCCTTCTTCTGCTTGGTTCATTTATTTGCCTTCTTTAATGCCTCTTCCTGTCTCCTCAGCTGTAAGGTGGTGTTCATGTTAACTTAGTTTTGCAAGGCATTGAAAAAATAATGAATTGTAAAAAACAACATATAAAGCATTTATTAAGTATCCTCTGCTGTGTGCTGCTGTTTGTTGTTTCCCCCCGCTTGCTGCTATTATATGCCACAGGAAGGTATCATTAGAATATTGTGTCAGTCATCATAAGTAAAATGAGAATATGGAAATAAAACAGATTCCAATACCAAATGCTCTTCAGCCTGGGACCCAAGCAGGCTAACTATGAAAAGTGAGGCTACTCTCAGCCATTTACAGACATTATATATATATAAAAGGATTTTATATTTGCAAGCAGCATAAAGGTTAGAAATTACTTGTCTGTATCCATTCTAATGCCAGAGATTATTTACTTGTTTTGCTTGCTATATTCCTCTTCAGTTTCTTCCATTTTGGATCCAGTGATAAAGCATACAAAGCTGTGTGAAAATTTACCAAGCGTTTTGTCACTTATATTGAGTGGTTTCAGTCGTTCTGAGCATGAAGTCTTCTGTAAGATCAATAGTGAACTTGCCACCTTACCTCTTGCATTTGTAGGAAATGCAGCTTTGAACATCCCATTTTACAATGTTGCTAGACCAAGTCTGATAGTATCTGACTCTTATTGCTTCATTAACTTGTGA
The DNA here is from genome assembly GCA_013399455.1 of Anthoscopus minutus. NCBI lineage: Eukaryota > Metazoa > Chordata > Aves > Passeriformes > Paridae > Anthoscopus > Anthoscopus minutus. The sequence goes on from VWYI01042107.1 coordinate 200,780, forward strand.
GCATTAGAACAAGATAAAAATGCCCTAAAGCTTCTTATCTGATGATTGGTGTAACCTTCTGAGTGCCATTAGTTTAAGTTTGCAATCAAATGCCTCCCCTGAGTATAAGGAGCACTGATTAAACTTGAAGTGTCCCCAGAGGCTTTTACAGCTGTCATGGGGGCAGTGGCTGCCCCATCCAAAAGGAAAAGGGGGGGCTGGAGGTCCCAGTGGGGAGGCCACTCTGCAGACATCCACGTGGCTGCCCCAGCTGTTCCACTTTGCCTAATGAATTGTTTTACAAGGAGAGGCTGGATATTGTCATCACAAGCTGCCTTCCCCAGGGACTGAAGCCAGCCTGATAATGACTAATGTTAGTGATAGTAATTGAAGTGTGATGGCTCTCTAGGGACTTTTACACATGGAGAGCTGTCAGGCACTTTCGGCTGGTACAGTCCCATGAATACCCCAGAAATGCTTTTTAATTGCTTGACTTTCATAACTAGTTCCCATACATATCCTGCAGAAATACACATCTTAAGGGGTTAAGGAAAAGGAGCTGAGGACTCTGCTATGACCCTTGGTGTACGCATGTAGTTACTGTCCTGACATGTTTCCAATGAGGATGGCTGGATGTTCCTGCTCCCTTAGTCTTGGTGTGGACCTGCTCAATGTCTGCACAGGCATGTACAACAGATTACACCTGAATGTATGTTTTCTTTTATGTCTAAGCCTTATCTTCTTGATGCATAAAGATTGTACTTGATTCTTAAAGAAGACAGTAACTTTAGAAGAATATCAAATGATTGCTGCTGTTAATAGCATGGAAGGAATGGCAGCTATTTGCGTTTTCTTAGGCATCACTGAAAAGTGAATGTAAGAAAGAATAAAAATCTTGTAAAAATGTAGCATATCCATATGTCCCAGTATGACTGGAGTTCATGGCCATGAGATTTTGGGAGTTTAGGGCAGAGGAATAACCAATTTATGTAAAATGGAGTGATTTTTGTTCTGAAAATTTTCTCATTTAGAAGTGCATTGTTGAATATAGCAGTGGGCCTGAGATAAAAGTAGCCCCAATGGGGTACTGTACTCCTGGCTTACAGGATCCTAACATGAATTTGTCAGGGTGCTGAGATATTTCAAATTGCCTCTGTCTCTACAGGGAGGTTTTGCTGTGGCTTTTTGAGTTCTAGCTGGAGATCAAAAAAGGAAGCTTGATGCTGTTGCCAGCAGAGTAGACATACTGCCTTTTCTTATCATATTCATTGCAAGTTTGTTCTTCACCTCCCCCCTCCAGTGAAGTGTTGGCTCTCAGAAATTTATTTTGGTAATAAAACATTACTTTATACTTGCCCATGAAAGCATGTTTGAAGGCTGTTTGTGGACTCTTTAAAGTGTCCAAGAGATTGTTGTTCCTTCCCTAAGCACACTGCAAACTCATATCATAATTAAGTCTGATGAATTAATGTGCAAAAAGTTAAGCTCATAACTTTAAGTGGTTAACTTAGGCTCTTAAATTGTGGTGCCAAACGTTTGTTTGTAATTCGGTTGTCAGTCCCAAAATTGTATGCTTCATTGGGTTTTGGTTCTGGGAAAATGGGTGAATTTATTCTTACTATTTTTGGTCACAATGAGGAGATAATAAAACTGTGCTTACTGCTTTTCACACAGTTTTAAGTCTTGACAGGAAAGCTAAAGGATATAGTTTAGTTATTTCTTGCAATTTATTTTACAACTTGTACTGTAATTGAGGAGGTGGGAGTAGGAAACTCCATGCTGTGTAAGAAGAGATTTTCAGTTTGTGATTTAATTGTACTGATTGGTTGCTATAGCATAAGCACAAGAGTGAAGGTAATTGAAAGACATCTAATAACTGATTAAGTAGATTTTATTTATGTGTTGTTTTGAGCACTGTTTCAGTGTAATAAGTTCAGCAGAATATATTTTCTGTGTAGAAGTTATTTTATACTGATAGGACATTTTCATATGGAGAGCTTTTTGTGCTATGGAGTATATCCACATATTGTTTAAACTTCACAAAGTGACAATGATTTTGGAGTCACTGTTCACTGTCATGTAAAATTCTGTTTTTCAGGTATTTGGTGACTTTTTACAAACATATGCATTATAAATAAGTATCTCTTAGTCCTTGCACAACTTCCCTGAAACCTATTAAACACATTAAACCTAGTAAAAACTATTAAACCTATTAAAGCTTTCCAAGTTTACTGGCAACTCAATAAATATTGTCTCACGTATTCTTAAAATTAAAATGTGACTTCTGTTTTCTCACTGTGGGGCTTGATCTCTGTTCTACTAAACCAGGTAAAATCGGGTTTGGTCAGTAGCTGGAGGGGAATCTGTGAAGAGCCCAGGTGTTGCATTAAGCAGCATTGGTGCCCTTCTCCTGGAGAGTTGCTGGACTGTTATCCCGTGGTAGCTCTAGAGGGCTCTCTGCTGTTGGAAATGTCACATTTCTAATGACTTATATGACAAAGGTCTTAATAACCTGTTGGTCTTTAAGGAACTCATAACACTTTTTTGCAAATGCTAACCTCATTGTAACTGCAAAATATAGCATATGCAATTAGAATCTCATTTTCTTCAGTGTCAATTAAAGGGTCTCATTTTTATTCTGAACTGTGTTGTACTCTGCCTGTAAATGTCTGTCACTTAAGTTACAGCATTTAAGTAGTGTAGGAAGTAATTTTTGCAGTTTGTTCCTTGTTAAGTCAGTAAGACTATGATGTTGCTGGCACTGACTGTACAAGAGAGAGAGAAGATAATTCATCTCAGGCTTTATTGTAATCATGCAGTTTGTTACTGTCGTAGCCTTAAAAGTATATGGCATTGTTTCAAGAGAACTGGAAATAAACATATAAGATGGAGGACAAGATGGGATAGGATGAAATTATGAAGAGTAATTTTCAGCAGAGTAATAGGTGCTTGTCTTCAAGTTCTATAAAGGCATCAGAAAGGAAGGAGTACCTTCTGGTAATACTTCTGGTTTTATTTTGAAACCCTTTGGGTATTAGACAGAGACATGAGTTCCAGTTCTGCTTGGTGGGTGGGCAATGGCATGCTGGCTTTGACTGGGTATCAATATCAGACTCGGTTGCATTAAAATGGACTTCAGACTGGTTAGTTTAAAAACCAGTCAAACAGTTAAAGATTGTAATGTTGTGTTCTCTGGTGTTACAATAAATTCTATTCTCTTACAGTTTTGCAGGGTTTTTTTTCTATATACGTGCCAGTGCTACATTGCTTTCACTCAGTTGTGTTTTGAAAGCAATGAAAACTAGAAATAAAACTAGGAGCAACATCTGTGAAAACTACAAGACTAGAAATAACATCTGTCTAGACTAGAAATAACTGCAACGTGATTGCATCTTACGTTTTGCAGCACCTTTGGGCATCATGGGTTGGATGTCTGTTATGGACAGCGCTGCAGTGTTCTGCATAAGGAGCTTACATATTGAGGGAGTGAACATAACATTGAGCTTGATGCTCAGTGAGCTTCCCAGTGAAAATATGCACAAGTGTCCTATTTTACCTGCTCTGTGGTGAGTTCTGTCTTGTGTATTCTGCAAAGCCCTGGTTTAAAATCACCCTTGTGAATTTACTGCTGAAGGGGGAAAAGGTGAAGTATGGGTAGACTCAGGAAAGGAAGAGGTTGTTTTATTTTCATAAGTGGTATTTGCAGTTCCCCAAGCAATGAGGGCTGCAGAAACTGGCTGTTGAGAGCCACAGCTTGATTAGATGTTTGGGTCTGTTGTAAAATCCTGTGGTGTCTGCCTCTTGTGCCAGCATGAAAATCCTCCTTATACAGTGGAGGACAGATATTGAGAAATCTTTCATGTAAATTCTGTGTCTTTTTCCTTCTTCTAGGAAGTACTTTTCATAGTGGGAAAAATACACTGAATCACCCTTATTTGTGGAAAACACAAACTAATAACAATTAAGCTATTGATTACTTTTTCAGGCAATAAAAAGATGCTTCTTCCAGGATTCGTTTCCCCATGCCATCCTTGACTTCAAACACCTGCAACGTAGTTCTGGTTGTAGATGAATTCAAACACTCAGTCCTCCTAGCATTTTGGATGTATTTATTGCATGTACTATATCTTTTCTTGTCTAAGCACTGTAATTTGAGAGGAAATAATATATTTTGTATTTAAGGTTATGGATTGTACTAGTTCCGTTGAAGTGGAGATTTTATATGTTTTAATGCACTACTGCAATTTTTGTGTAATGGAATCTTAAATTAAAACCTTTTGTGTAACTATTGAGCTTGTGCTTGTAAATTCAGAGGATATAGGTGTAGGCTATATCCTCTGTAGTTGTACGTATCCTTATGTAGTTTTAAACTACATAAGATTTTTGGAATGTTTTTTGAAATATATTTTCAAGTAATTGTGATCTAACTGAAATATTTTTTGTGAGAAAGAGTATTGTGGAGTGGCACCTGCATTCTCTTTATGCTTTGACATGTTAGTTTTGAACACTTTTGTAGTCAGTTAATAGCATGATCAGAATACTGAAGTTGCTGAACCAAATGTCTCATATCAGTCTCAGAATTAGAGTTAACAGAAATGCTCTCAATGTTTAAACATGCTTCTGTCTGTATTTCATATAACACTGTATATTGTTCAATCCTGTCAGTTTTGAGATCTAAATGTTTTAAGAAAGAATTAATAAGAAATGCCCTTTTGGCTACTGCATCTGTGTGTGGGACGTCCACCTTGTTCGGAGCATTTGAAAATGCAATCCCTACATTTACTGTGTTTACCTATGTTTACTTCCCTGTAGAGTTATTCAGGAGAGTGAGCAAAAGCAGAGTGGGACACACTGAAAGTTACTTAGTACAAATTTGTATTGAGAAGAAAAAGGAAATAAACATTTTCTATAGTCTTCCATTCCTAGTTGTTTTCTGATTAGGTAGCTATGGTGAGTAAAATTCAGGTGCATCTCAGTTTTGGAGATCACTACACAGTTGACAGAGATAAAAAGAGTTTTTCACCAATGGTAGCCTTGAACCTTCAGAGTCCTATGTTGATAAGCTTTGTGCTATAAGGAGCTGTATTCTAGCTGCCTTAAGGTTTATCCAGTGCGTGTATAAGTCCTTTCATGTTTAGGTCTGCTTTTTACTGAGTACTCCATATCTCTTTTTAAAAAAATAGATAAATGACTATTTAAATTGTTTTTAGCCATTTTCACTTTTTGGTAATCAGCAGCATCACTGACTTTCTGTGTCTGAATCTGAATGTACAGTAGTGGTGTTCCATTTTAAAAACAGTTTAGTTGAAATTGTTACAGCAGAAATAATGTAAAGGTTTTAGCATTATGCAGTTTTCAAAAAGCTGAACTTTATGTGTAAATGCATATATTAATGCTACCTGGGAGTTGTTTTCAGCCCTGGTCTGAATGTTTCATTCAAACTTTTGAAAATGCATCTTTTTTTCTTTATTATTTTGACCTAGTTTTGTTGCATAGATGGCTCTGTTTTTAGTGAACTTTTTCCAGCCATTCTGCGCACTGAGCCATCAGTGGATAGTAATTCTCTAGTTGGAACGAGTGGTAAAGCCTGCTCTCTGAAGAGCTGGCTTGTGAATCCTTGTCTGAGGTTCTGGTCTAAATCTCTTGGTCATGCTGGGGTCACCACAGTGCATTTACCAGGCAGAAGTTGCCAAGTCCTCAGGGTCCAGGTTGCTTGGTGCTTCCCTGTTAGAATTCAGTGTGCCAGACCCATGGCACCCCTGTCTTTCATGAATGGAATTCAAAAAGACACTTATATTTCCATAAATAAATTAGGAATTCAGTGGCTTCTTCCGGCTAATCAGGGCAGGCTGATAAACCTTGCTAGCTGTTTAATAAATGAATTGTGACTGATTACCTATTAATATGGACGCCTCAGGAATTCACCCTGGGGGAAGCAGAGCAGTGAAATAGAGAGGGGCATGGCCCCCTGGGAAATCAGGGCTTCATGTTTGCAGCTTAAATATCTCTGTGAAGTATCAATAAGGAGGTAATTGAATTTTGAACACAAACATGAGCGCCGGATGGATGAAGGAGAGGGGGGCCCTGATCATCTCTTCATGCCCCTTCATACTCCCCTCCCCTTCCCCTTAGAGACCACTCTAGTGAAGATAGATGCTAAATCCATTAAATAAAGATTAGACTGTGTTGTGGTAGAAAATGGCAGCTTAGCTAGATCCCTGGGCAAATTGGGAGTTTTAAGCAATACAGAAAATTAAAATATACATTTTTAACAAGTGTGCTGTCGACACAGTAATAATGACTCTGTGGCTTGTGGGGTTTGCTCACCTTTCAGATCTGCTTTTGTTTGGTTATATGACTTGCTCTTGTTTTGAAATCAACCTGCTTGGACTCTCTGAAGCAGAGAAGACTTAGGGGAAGGAAGGATATTTTCCCGCCTTGCTTTCTGACTTTTTATTGGCTTTTATGCTTATAATAGTATTGAAGATCAGTACTCTTGTATTTGAATATGGAAGTAATTAACCTTGGCTCTGACACACTCAGTTGCATGTTCGGAAAAGTAGTTGGAAATAGTCTAGAGAAAGCGTGGAGATGTAAATGTGATCAAACTTTTTATAAATGTTTTTTATTTTCTAAGCACGTGGCTTTGTTTTTTATTTACTCCAGATCAATTTTTCTGAATTCTACTCTTATGGGAAAGTATAGGTGTGTGCATTGTAAAAGGTCAGTATTCTTTTTTGTCACACACTGAATTGTAAAAACACAGCTGAAGTGGCATTCAAGGGGTGACAGTCTTTCTTTATAATACTGTGCTAGACATAGAACACAACCAGGCCTTCTTCACAATCTCACATACCCAGTTGTCTGTTGCAGAAAGTTAACAGATATTCTTGGGTTTTGCAGGCAAAACCTCATCTGCCTGTACAAGTAGAAGACCAATTGCCATACTGGAGAGACTACTCCCACTTTTTCCATGATCATTCTACAGAACAAAATCCAAAATTGTTTCTGTTTAATGATTTGGAACAAGAAATGAGCCTAAACCAGTGTTTTCCTAGAGATAACTGCTGTTCCTTCCATATAGATTTTTTTCTTTAGTCTAGATAGTTTTGAAAAAGGAAAGAGAAAAAAATGGTTTTGTGGTTTCCTGAATCTCTAGATTTAAGACCATTTAGAAGGAAACCACAAGACACTGAATTACAGTGGACTGAGACAATAGTAACATGGGGACTTCTGTTTGTACTTCCACAACCATCTCCCTGATAATACCACTTCACGTTTTTCAGACTCCTCTCAAAATTTAGCAGTTGTGCCCAAAAAACTCTTGATGTTGCATCCTCAGCTTTAACTGCTAAGAAGTGAACTCAGCATCTTTATTTTTTGTTTAAGAAGAAAAAGAACAGTAGATATTATTAAGTGTAAGAAAGTATTAACACACACATGTTGTTACAGAGACAGTAGTGTACTGGAAATGTTTTGGTTTCCATTAACTTAGAGCTGCATTCAGACATGGTTTTCTGTTTGTTTTCCAAATTATCATCGCTTCCACATCCTAGCAATTCCTTAATTTGTCTTTTGTGACAGGTGTTTTGCATTGGGAATGTCTGTATTCTTTCATCCAGCCATGCTTCTAGGAAGAAAAAAAAACTTTGTAAGCTGGCTTAGCCTTAAAGATTCTCTTTTATGGTGTTGACACCAGATTGAAAATGAGCAGGTACCACCCCTTAGCTAAACTGCAGTAACTGATTGTGTATGTGCTGGAGCCTGTTTCCATTGTAGAAGCCAGGCCTCACTCAAGCCTCCCTTGGTAAGGGGAGATGACACCACTGGGTTTACCTTTGGCCAAGTGTGTCAGTCATGGGCTGTTTCTTATTTTGGGACTTCCTGGCCTTTGTTTTCCTTGCAAGGGGACAGTTCCTTTCCTGAACCCTACCCCTCTCTCTCCAGTTCACCATCTGCTATTTATAACACATCTAGTATCCTTTAACCTTAGCTGGCCCCTTTCAAAGAAGGGGCCTGTACCTTGACAGCCTATGTCCTTTCTTTTCTTATTCTATGGGCATTCCTTAGCCTTACTGTATCACCTATCCTTCTGCCTATTTTTGAGATTTTTCTGCCCTCTTCTTCCTGCTTCTACACATATTCGTTTTCTAGCTCAGGAGTCTTCCTTCCTTTATATAACCCAAATTTAAAAGGAGACTCTTTCAAATTTGTTCTGTCGCTTCTTCTGAAGGCAGGCATGTGCCAGGAACCTCACAAGCTTATGGCTTTCCATATTAAGGCACTTAGTGATGCAACATTTTAATTAAATTAACCAGAATTCGTAAATTGTAGATAGACAGATTTTCCAGATCATCTCAATATGAGCTTTTAGAGTGATCAACACTCTGCTGGTGTTTAATCCATCAGACTGCCATATGGAGTATTGAGGAGTAGAATATCTGTTTATTAACAATTGTTGTTTTTTCACGTCAGCAAGTACAATTTTTGTATTTGAGGACCTAGGAGTGCAATCTTTTCCTGCATCTCTTACATCTGTTATATCAACCTCATGCCAGACCTCATTTCATGCCAATTCCTCTTTTTTTACTCAACTTAGGTGATCCAATACACTGTCTAAATGGCATAATAGAGTGAGAGGGTCATTCTACCAGAATCTTCAGAACTTGGTAATCTTTGGTTATGCTATCACAAGGGCAATGTGCTCAGATGTCCTTTATGAGAAATTGCAGATATCCATATTGTCGGTGATTTCTGTGAACAGTTGAGACACATTTAATGAAGCTTTGCAATTTGATTGATCATAATATGTCATAATTCACAAAAGTCAGAAAGTTGTTCAAGATCAAGCTAACATTTTATTCACTCTGAATTAATAAATACCTGTTCTCAACACCTAGGATATGGTGTTGGACTACTCTAGGAATAGAATTTACCTGTCTCTTTAGAGCAGTTGTCTGTTCCATTTTATTGTGAAATACAAGTCTGTTTCTACTCATTTAGCTGAGTGAATGCTTTCCATTGTTGGCCTTTCCAATGGGAAAAATAGTCTTCAGGCAAGAGGAAGAAACCTTCTTATGTTGTGATGTTTTCATTGCTCTCCTCAGAAAGAAGTATTAGCTCTTCTAGAATGGGAGATGAGATTAGTGCAGTGCAGGAATATGTTTTACAGCACAGGCATCAGGCTCTTCACAGCAAATCTGTTTTAAGATGTTTTTCTCTGTAAGAACCCCCTGAATTCTCTGCTGGAGTAAAACACAGTCATTTTTATACATTCAAACATGTTTATAAATATTTGCTTATGTGGTTTCTTGGATGCATTAACAGAGTGGGGAATAAGATGTGCTTGTTAAGACAACTTCAAATTTGATCTTTGTTTAGGTAAGGTACAAAGAGGAGGGAGCTGTTGGTATGAGTTAATGGTGATAGATGGAGAACAGTGGATGTTTGCCTTTATTAGACTTGTCTGTCTTTTCCAGCAGATGGCATTGAAAATGTACCTGCTGGTCTCTCTTGCTAAGAACTGCCTCAAATGAAATCCAAAATCCTACAAGCACTTCCCTTTGGTGTGTAGCTGCAGATCGCTTCCTAATGAGGATTTTCAGTGGCCCCTGCCTGGTGGATAAAACAAAAGACCTGCTGCTGGATTCTCAGAGAGGGCACAAGTTCTTCAAGCCAGTGGCAACATAGGCTTGAAGGCAACAGTGGACAATAGGACTTTATAGTCCCTTTACCTGTGTGTCAATGAGAGGAGGAGAAATTGGAATGGTGGATGATTTTTAGAGTGGCTATCACCTAGTTTCCAATTAAATTATCAGGAAAGTGGGATGTAGATGTAATGATTCAAATTGTATGTGGTTATGGCAATGAAACTGAGAATTGAAAAATCTGTGCTATGAATGAAGAGAATATCAGTTCTGTAGCACTTTATCTTTGTTTCTTGTCTTTTCAGTACTCTTTTATCTTTATTCTCTTTTCAGTAAATAATTCTGATAATATAATTTCTGTTCAAGCACTACAGTGCTCATGCAAGGTAGTGTTTT
>VWYI01042108.1:1634-28841 GCA_013399455.1 Anthoscopus minutus
GCTCCTAAGAACAGGCCTCTCCAGTTCAATTTTTACGAACCTTACATGCTTGTGAAATTTGAGAAATATACCTGCACTTTCCTATATGGAATACTGGTTTCTGTGGAAGGAAAAGATTCTCTGCTATAAAAATACGCGTCATGTCCGTAACCAAAATTCTGGACTTACACTATTCTCTCTGATATTTTGAAACAAGTGGAGGTTTCTTGAAACTGCAAGATTTATTGACATACTGAGGTGTGTCTAGCGCTATGACAGCTTTTGAGTTGGTGGAATTTTCTATAGTAAGGAAGCCACCACATTGCTTTTTGAAAACTCACCTGGTTACCATGTCAATTTAGCATATGTAGGATCTCCATTTAGCATGTAGGATCTCCATTATATATACAGTCTTACACACAAAATGCACAAAAGAGTTCAGGAATCAACTCCAGGACCATTCTTAAATTTAAAACTTAGTTGTTGATATCAAGTAACTGAAAATTCAAAATTATCATTACTCCATACTACTAAAATACCATACATTGCATACAAAACCAGTCGAATTTACAGAACCATGGAAGACATGTTGGTTAGGAAATCATGATTGCTTATTTTTTTTGATGGATTGATTGAAAAGACATGCCTGTTTATTCACTTCATGAGATTGATGCTCATTGGTGTCTTCATCAGTGAAAGAGGCAGTGAGACTGAGTGGACCCTCAGTACATTTGCAGCTCAGGAAGCTGAGCAGTGCAGGTGACACTAAATTAAAATGGGAGGCTGTCCAGGGGCACCTGGACAAACTTGTGAACCACATAACATACAACAGGGCCAAGGTGATGCATCTGGGCCAAGGCAATCCCAGACAAGAGTACAGACTGGGAACGGCCCTGAGAGAAGGGCTTGGTGGGTGAGAGGCTAGACATGACCACGATATTCTGTTCCTACTTGAAAACTATTTCCCTACTGCTAGTGTGAGTTCTGATAGTACAGTTTTACATTGTTACTTCTTCAGTTTTGACTTCATGGAAGATGCCAAACTCATGTTGTTGGATCTTCAATATGCAGTGTAGAAACGAATACTTACACGTGAAAGTTGTTCCTTACCAGATGAACATGATTATGGGAAGTGTATTAAAATTGCTGCCACCAGGGAATTGGCCAAAATCTGTATCATCCTCTGTAGAAGGATTTTGTCTGTTATTAATCCTATCAGTTCACAAGTCCAGGCTGCAAGTAGACCCCCAGTTATTTTAGAGCTTGTGTTACAGTGAAGCCCAGTAATTTTTCCTTCATTCTGCACCTGGCTAGAAGTTTAGGATTTCTTCTTCAGGATTCAGATCTCATCACTAGTCTTTATCTGCTCTTAGTAATGCACCCTGCAGCCTTTCAGAATTTGACTAAGATTGCCAGCATGCTACATAGTTCATTTAATTAATAGCATGTGGTGCCAGTGCTTCATTACTGAACCACTGCAGTGTTTCCTGGGTGGAATGTAAGGTGTTACATACGAAACATAAAGCTTCTTAATCTTTAGAAGAGATCAGCTTTTTCCTTCCCTGTGGAGTGCTGTCATAGCTGTAACTAAGTGACAAATGTAAATAAGTCACTTAAGTATTTTTGGAAGTATGTCTAGACTCTGAAACTTAGTCTTTCTTTTTATTTGAAATAACATAAATCCATTCAGATATACTTTGGGACAAGAAAGAATGAGTAAAATGGGAATTTGGAATGAGGTGGTAGTTTTTTATATGATTTTTCAGTCTAAAATTCTTCTGGTTACTTACCTTTGTTGAGTCTAAACTATTCTAAATGTTGGTTAATTTGAGGTATAGGAAAAATAGACTTAAATCAAAGTGAAAAAGTCAACACCTGAAAATACCTTCCAATTAGCTCAAAAGGTTGTTGTGAAAACTGTGTCACAATAAAGGTATTTTAAACAAAAAGGTATTTAATGTCTTGCTTTAATAGATGGTTTCATGTCCATGTTGTGTAATTACTAGTGTTGTCAAAACTATTGTCCTCTAAGTTATTTGTAAAAAACCATATGTAGTATAATGAGAATTAAAACAAATTCAAGTGAATTTAATGACATGCCTACTTTAATGCACTGTTTAAAATCTCATGTGTCTTAGAAAACTTTTAAACATATCTTCATATTGGTCATAAACTATTTTGATTTTTACAGTGATGCTTTACATGAATCAGATCACTGACTTTAGCAGAAATTGAAGGGAATAAGTCTGTTTTTATTAATATATTGGTTCTGTGGGCAAAATACAGGAGTTCAGAGCTAACCATTTGTAGTGCAGCCTGGTTTATATAAGTCAGATAGTGTAATCAGTTCCCAATTCTGAATTTTGGAAAACTGTCACTGAGGCCACTTGAAAATTGCGGTGACATTGGGTAACATTGAGCTCTTTTTGCCAGGACAATAATTGCAATTTTAGCATACAATTTTTTATTCAGTTTGCAGAGATAGTTTTATTTTACTCCAGAACAAACAAAAAATAAATCTGTATATCGAATGAATGTATTCTTTATCCAGCATCAGTGGTTATTCCTTCTGTCTTCTTTAAGAAATGTTTTTGTTCATAATACAAGTCTCCTTTCAGAATATTTTTTATTGGTTTCATGGCACTGTTAGGAGTGGGTACACACAATGTTTTACTTACCTTGTATTCTCACAGTAAAAGGTTTTGTAATAGAGAGCATTTGGGTCTTTAAACAGTATCAAGGCATCGCTTCTGAATGTCTCTTGTAGAGTATAGGCTAGAATTGGTTTGGGCTTGGGTCTTTTTTAGTTGAAATAGCAATATCAGAATATGGTAGATGTTGAAGATAGACAGACTACTTTTATCATACAATATTTAATTTCTATTAAGGACTAAATCACAATGCACGCTGTTAGTATTTAATCTATATAGTATATACATTTGATAATGCATTAAATTTTTCTTCCAGGATTTCCTATTTACTGGAGCATATACAGTAGGAATTTGCAGGATGAAGTTCTTTAGGGATAAGCACCTAAAAATATTGGTTATATTTCTATTATAAACCTTCTTTTATATACATTTTATAAAATGCAGATTTTTCTTTCCTACAAAACCTCAAATTTAGATTATGAAATATGGCTTCCTCAAGATTAGCACCAGTCTCTGCAGCTTCAGTTGCAGAAGCTTAACTGTGACAAACACAGTAAACCCCTGAAAGCTAAATTGCAGTCTGTTTTACATGCTGACACTAGCTTGGGGAATGACAGAAAAAGTGCTGCTGTAATTTATGCCAATGAGGCACAAAGATGGATTAAAGCCATGTTTGCTCCCCTCCTCCCATCCAGACTTGAGCCAGCGTTCCTTCACTAGTCTGGAAAAACTGGCTCTATATTAGGTCTCTCCTGCTAAGGCCATTGATTTACTCAACTACATTTTTTAAAAGTTGACAAAATACTTACTTGATTGTTACAAAGGATAAATGAATGCCAGAGGTCTGTATTAGAAACACATTGGAAAGAGAGGTTTCTTTTCTATTTGGCAAAAAAATATGCGTTTGTTTGGGTTTTAGTACTGCCACTAACCTTTAAAGGAAGAAAGAAAAAAAAGCTTTCTGCTGTAAATCTTACTTTTTTCTTCCAGTTTTGTCGCCAGCTACACCCCTGTACTGCTAGAATATGGTCAGACCTTGCTTGATCTCTAAATGCCAACCCCTACCCCACTGCTTCAGTCAGTAATTCATATTAACAAATCATTTTTCTGCAGACGTTTTATATTGATTGCCTCTAGCTCTTCACCATGTCTGAGAAACTCAGAACATTTGAAGAGGCGTTTTTGCTTGTTTATTTTTTGTTAAGTCCTCTATGTATGAGTTTATTTGGACTAGTGAGTTTTGACTACTGGTTGACTTAAATTCAGAGAAGATCCATGCTTCAGTCAAGAGATACCTAGTCTTAGATTTACAGACTGGAAATGTGACATTTTTATTGCCAGAAAATCGAGTGAAGAATGAATAATATTCTAAATCTTTATTAGTCTGGGTTAAGCTTCCTGCATGTTTACACACCTTTTCAGGCACCCCAACTTCATCTCACTGAATGACATATTTAAGAAGTAAGGATTTGGATATATGCAGACTGAGAGAGGGAGGGGCAAAAGTAAAGGGAGGGTGTCCAGAGAAATCTTAGTGGTTTAAAAATCAGAGTGTTTTTATGTTAGAAATACTCTCTTTTCACTCCAATTTTGTGGTGATACCATAATGCCTGACTGCTTGTGTTAACTTGGGGGGGTGATTTGCTGACTGACTTCAGAATATCAGATGTTCTACGGGCTGTTGCCAGAGACAGGATGCTAGACTGGATGGATTACTGGTCTATTCTGGTATGGTGGCTCCTGACAGTCCTTGTAGTAAATGCTATGTAGAGTTTTTTCTGTACTGGTGTGCTGTCTGGAATAACATCTGGAATTTGCATTTTAGTCTTCTGTACCAATCTACTCTACCAGGAGCAGATGTCTATTTAAAGCATCTGTCTTTGTGCATCAAACTACTTAACACTTTTTGAAGGAACCAAAGATGTAGTGTAAATATACTATATATATAAAGTGTTATAGAACAGAAACAATATCAAGATAGGATAACTGAATTTTATATAGAAAAATGTTTATTGCTTGAAAAAAGTAAGTCATCATAGTTTCACATAGTTTTCCTGATACTATGAGAACTCATCACATTTTCCCACAGATTATCACTGAATAAGGTGAACTTTTTCATAGTTAAGATGATTTCCCCTTCTCTTGGAAGGTTATGTACAATTAAATGTTCTTTCAAGAGAAAAAGATTTTTAGTACTATCTTGAACAATCCAAGATACAATACTATATTAATCTTCACCAAGATTAGGTTACTTTGTTGTTAGCTTTGCAAAAACTGGTATATTTTTAACTAAGGTTCTTTTTACGCTGGAGGTCCGATGATTAGTGAAACTATTAGTTTCTTTTTATAATTTTGGCAGTGATTATTTTGTGATAAAACTAAGCATATTACATTCAAATAAACTATCTTGGAAAGTATTATTGTAGAAATATCTGCAGAACTTCTCATAATTTTATGTTGTAGGCTAACACAAAGAGAAAATATAAACAATTAATACTTTGGCATGTGAAGGACGCAAAACCTACTGGTTGTTCTGAAGAGGTTAAGCCAGTTTTCAGTCCTCCAGTATCTGTAATATACAAATTAAATGGGCTAGTTAAAGTTAACAGAATTGTATGGCCTGAGTTTGCATAATACTTTAAAAGTGTGTTTTCATCCGTTTTACTTGCTTAACACTGGGGGCATTTTTTGCTTTGTGCAAGAACAGCAGCAGCAATAAAAAAAAAAACTTCCATTTTTGTCATGGTTTAACCCAGCCATTAGCCAAGCCCCTGGCAGCTGCTCACTCACTGCCCGACCAGCAGGGTCCAAGAGAGAATCAGAAGGTTAAAAACTGAAAAATTCATGGGTTGAGATACATACAGTTTAATAAGGAAAGCAAAAGCCCCACATGCAAGTAGAGTGAAACAAGGAATTCCCTGCTTTCCATAGACAGGCAAGTGCTCAGCCATCTCCAGCAGAGCAGGGCCACATCCTGCATGACAGGAATAACTTGGGAAGACAAATACCATCACTCCAAACATCTCCATTTCCTCCCTCTTGCCCCCATTTCATGTACTGATGCCACATGGTCTGGAATATCCCTTTGGTCAGTTGGAGTCACCTGTCCTGGCTGTGTTCCCTCCCAGACACCACCAGCCCCCTCACCAGTGTGGGTGGCAGTAGAAGCAGAAAAAGCCTTGGCTCTGGGTGAGCCCTGCTCAGCAATAACAATTGCATCACAATATTATCAACCCTGTGTTCAGCACAAATCCAAAATACAGCCCCACATCAGTCACTGTTAAGAAACTTAATTCTACCCCAGCCAAAACCAACACAAACAGCTGAAAGCCAAAATATTGGAAGCTAATAAACTCTTTTGGGTCTTGCAGTTAACCTCAATAGAGTGTAGGGTGGACTGTGTTTATAGCAATAGTAAAATTTAAACTTTCTATGTAAAATCTGTATCATAATCACTAACATGGATTGAAACTGTATTATTTTGAAGTAGTAAGTATTTGGTTTGAATACTTAACGTTTGAACTGGACTGCAACGTGGCACGTAGCTGTATTTGAAACTATTTTCTCACTACTCTTCTAAGCCTTTTTTAACATTTAAAACTTCTATGGAATAACTAATTATTTGGATTTTGCTAGATCTGAATAGCAAACTTTATTTATCTTTTCAAATATCAAGTCAATAAACATGAAAAATACAGGGTGTTATGAAAGCATTAAAAAAAAGAGACAAAATATCCCATCATTAGGAAGGGAGATGAGGAAAGAGAAACAAGGAATGTGGAATGGTGAAGACAAGTACTGAAAAAAAGAATGCGTGAAATCTCTTAGTGGTAACAATCACAGCAGAAACCTAAGACCAGAAATTATTACTAGAAAGTATTGTGTGAGTCAGTCTCTTCTCCTTAACAAGTGATAGGACAAGAGCATGCAGCCTTAAGTTGTGCCAGGGGAGATTTAGATTGGGTATTTGGGAAAATTCTCTTCACCATAAAGGTTGTTGGGCATAGGAACAGGCTGCTGCCCAGGGCTGAGTCACTATCCCTGGAGGTATGTAAAAGGCATAGAGATGTGGCACTTCATGACGTGGTTTGGTGGGCTTGTCAGTGCTGGATCAACTGGTGCTTCCCAGCCTCAGAATTTCTATGGTTTTCTGATTATAAACTTAGTTAAAGTGAAATCATACTTGGTATGGCAAACTAGGCAATGTGGAAATGTGTGATGCAGTGTAAGGTTTAAATATAAAGTGCTGCACAGGTGTACAGGCTTTTGTAGGTAATTTAGCACAACTCCAGTACTTTGAGTTAATGAGACAAACAGTACTTCAGGGAATTATTTTCTGGAACATCTTTTTTCAGACAGAAGTGGCTGTGTGAAACAGTGATAATTCGATAAATCCATCTTTGAGACTGGGTCTATCATGGTATTAGGATATCAACCCTCATTGCTGTAAGAAGTAAAAGCTACTTCAAGTACTTGATAAAATATATTGTTTTCTTTTAATGATCTGTAAGGGAGAGAAACTTGGATTGCAAGACTCCTTGGGATGAAAAGAGGGGTGATGGGTTATGTAACACAGGAAGGAAAACGGGTCTTGATGGTGAGACAAGGCAGACAGAAGCTACAAAATTTGCTTACAAGAATTATATTACACAAAGCACTTAGTGATAGTTGCAGATTTCATTACAGACACAAACATACTTCCTCTCTGCTGCTGCATTGTGTTTACAAAATTATTTGTGAAGCTCTTGGACACACTTAGACAAGGAATGACAGCAGCCAAGAGGCTTATTTTGCTTGTAGCATCTCAGTGAAAAAAAAATGCTGGAAAAAGAGTCTATGTCAGTATTTCATCCTTCAAAATTCCCTTTGTTTTATGGCCTTGGCATTCTTTTTGCCTTGTTTGTACTCTTGTTCTCCTGCCTTGATTCAAAATGTATGCTTCTTTTTAATTGTCATTTGACAATTTTCTTCACTTGATTTACATTTGGATAAGTCTCTTTCTCTCTGTTTTTTGCTTCTCATTCTTAATTTTTTTTTTTAGTTTTTACCTTCCTCAATTTTTTTTAATCCTTTGACTGTCTCTCAGTGTTTCTCAAATGTCTCTCCGCATCCTCTGCCACCCACTACTCTGCTGGGAGTGGAGAGAGTGCCAGTGAGTTCATTCTTCCAGAACAACCTATTATTTTTTTTCACCTTGGGAGAGAGATCTCCTTGGCTTTGATCTGTGTATTCTCATAAGTTTTTTCATCTGTTCACTTGAGTTACTTTTCTGTCCACTGCCTAGGTATCTTGAGGGTGAGGGAAAGAAAGTGCTAGAATCTTTCCTGAATTCATGATTGATGCTTACACTTCACCATTTAACATACTTGAAGGAAAATGAGCATGGAGTATGATTTACAGAAAGCAGTAGTGTTTTAGTACCTATCATTGTTTTTGTTTTAAATCAGGGTTGCATTGTGAAATTGAGGAAAACAGGAAGCCTGTTACTTGCAGTCAATGTTCAACTCAGAAAAAAATGGTAATACTAGTAGTTGTGGTTTATATTGGTCCCATTTTTTTAGACAGCCTATACAAGAGGCAGCTCCTTCTACATTAATTGACATAGATACTTATTCCTCCTTATTACTTGACACAGATATTTATTCCTTCTGCATTAATTTTAAGCAGCCTGATGGAAAGAGCCTGTAACTATCAAAAAGTATGGCCATAATGTTCAAAATGATGATACGCTATCGGGGTGCTTTACGCCCTCCGGTAGCTCTGCTCCAGAACTCGGCTTTTCAGCGTCCGCGGCAGAGCCAAGACCACGTGGCTGGGACAAGTCCAGACGCGTGGCGGTCGAGCAGCAGCAAGCAGTTTAGATGCAAGGCTTCCCCCAGCAAGTTAGAAAGCCAGCTCATTTACCTTCTGAGCTCCTCTTTGCAGATCCCAGACGAGGTGAAGGAAAAAATGCGAAGTTCGACTTAGGCTTCAGGTCCTGATTTTATTAAGTTCCATTAGCGACACCGATGTTCATTCTCAGAAACCTAGGTTGAACCTCTCCTCTCTCCGCCCACCATCTCTCTTTTATCCCTCGGGGCGGAGCAAGGGGAAGGGGATAGTAAGTTCACCAATCGAAGGAGAGGGGGTGTGGGAAAAGCCAGATTGACACTCGTGTAATGCTATCCCTCGCTGCTCTCCCTGGAACTCTTGAGGGTTAGCCAGAAACCCTGCGAGACTTGGGGTGAAACACGTGGATCTTGCGTCACACTGCTACAATACGCTATATTTCGTAGCAACATGATCAGTTGCTTTGCTTATTTTGTATGCATCTAGTGCAAAAAGGAGTATGGAACCAACTGCAATGTTTTATGCAGGCACCTCCAAAGTGCAGGTACTTGCCTAAAAATGTTTAAGAATTTACTGCTGCTCTTCCAGAAACTACGGCTCTTACCACAGAGTTGGCAGGATGTTACTTTTGCTCACACTTGATGATTTCCTGTTTAAAATGCTGATGTAGTTAATGTGCAGTGTAATGTCCCAGGATTCCCTGCACACCAGGAGGTTTGCTCTTTAGGGCCAGCTGTGCAATGGAAGCTGAAGGGGGCAATAGGCAGGTGGTAGCAGATAACAGCTATATCAGTTTGAAAAACAGGGGTGGTCTTAGACAATACAGCTTTGAACTTTCAGTTAGTATAAAAGTCACTGATACATGAGTATACCAGGAGGTTTCAGCTTCATCAGTAGAGCAGAAACATAGTGCTTTATTAGTCTTGCCGAGATTCAAAATTATTCAGCTCAGTGATTGCCACTTCAGTTTCTTCTAAAGGGGGTTCTAGAAAGGCCAAAGCTGTTGGACTACGTGGCTTCTCTTTATGCTTCATGTAACATGACTACTGACTGTCAGCAGCTGGCATATGGTTCAGATCCAGTGCATGGCTCACACATCTCAAAAGCATAGGGATTACAGTATGTCATATCTTTTCTTACAAGTACCATTTCACTAGAGCAGTTCAAAAGAGCCTGATCTGTTTGCTGACCTGAGAATATCACTAGGCCATAAGAGTATCCGTGTACCTTTGAAATCTGTGCTGTCTTTGAAACTGTCATAAATTAATTTTTGTATTTCAGTCTAACGTTTCAAGGCATTCCATTTTTGGAATACAAAAGAGAGCCAACTACTGACTTTTCTTTAGTAACACAAAAGGAAAGAAATGCAGGGCAGCTGCTCACCCATTACATGGAATAGGACCATGGTCAATCTGTAGCAACCTGTCATCTGGTTAGGATAAAATCAACCTCTTCAGCAATAAATTCATGCAAAGATTGCTCATTCATTTCTGTTAAGGAAATAATTTTGTGGTTATATCTTCTATTAAAGAAAGACAACAACTTGCACAACTAGGTACTTGAAACCCCGAGTCATCAATTTTGGCAAGCTGTTTTATCTTACAAATGTTTTGCAAAACTGAGGTTTTGTTTTCTTTTGAGTTTTGCTTGGTAGAACCGACTACCTCTCGTCCTTTAAATTTTGAGGAAAAGTGAACTTTAAAATTTGAATGTCTCTCTTATATAGAAGGAACTGTGAACAGTAAGTGATAAGTTCAAGTTAGTGGGTTCCTGAAGACCAGAGATACAGAGATGAAGTTACTGCTTTCAGCACCGTGACTGTGGAAATATGACTGGGCAGGCAGCTCCTCACTGAACCCAGGAGCATGCAGAAGGGAAGAGAGCTATAAACTTAACATGGAAAAGTCTTATGAAACTTGTATTTGTAGAACTACACCTTAACTCTGCACTTGGAAAATTATGCAAATGCAAACTTTGGTTGGAAGAACTTAAGTAAGATTAATTTAAATTCAAATGCTTAATATAGAAATAATTATTAAATGCTTCCTATGCTCCTTTAAAAAAAAAACAAAAAACAACTTTAATTGCTTTTGAAAGCAGTATTCACTGTGATTCACCATTCATATAGATGCAGAACAGGTCTGCCTGGGATGTGTGACTTGCTAAAATAAGCTTAAGTTCACAGAAGGAAACTATTTCTTAAAATCTCTACTGCAGTCTGTGTTTCTTTTGCTTTACCTCTGAGATGCTGCATCTAAAGTTGATTCTGGGAATATCAAACAGTTTCTTAATATTGGCTTATTTTTAATCACAGCTGGGAATGTCTTAGTGGAAGGTCATGAATAAGAGTCAGAGACTATGACTTCTTTCAGCTCTTAAGGAGAAGTAAATACTGCTTAGTCTGAATCTACTGCATCTAATTTGCAGACTACTTGGGACACTGTGTGGCCTGAACCAAGAATTATAAATATATTTAACTTTAATTCTTATTAGATGTATCCTGTAGGTTATGTCCTGTGCTGTAGTGTACTTAGAAAAACTTGAGTTGATGAAAGGACTAAGTGTGACTACACTTCTAATTACACTCCTATAACACACTTTAAAACCATGTACCAAGGAATGACTCCACCTCCTAGGCCTGTACTTTATTCAGACTAGGACAGAGGGATTTGATATGTGTACTCATCTTTAATAAGCTGAGAAGAATATGACAAATGCAGAAAGCATGTTAGCTAAAATAAATTACTTCAGTCCCTCCACTGTGAGACAATGTTTTTATAATTAAACTACAAATATGCAACCATGAGTCACTCTGATGGTACATTATGTTATTCTGAATTGTAGAGATGACTAAAAAATAAGTTTGGGTGTTAGTAATATGGACAGGGTTATAAGCTACCTAAGTTTTTTTACACTGGAAACAACTTTTGAGTATTTATGAAACACATATGTCAAGAATCAGTTGTGATGAAAATTCTATTTTTATTGTTAGGAATTTTCTAAAACATTTAAGAGATCACGTATGGTCTATAGATTTGATTGTTTTTCTGATTTCTTTAATAAGACTATATTGTAATCTGCAGTAAATGAGCTGGTTCTCCCTCCCTTTCTTTCTATATGGAGATTTGCGCTAAAGCTCTTTGAAAACTTTTTAGTTCAGAATGAACTACATGTTGCAAGAGACCAATAAAGCAGTACTTCATCAGCCACAAAACTTTCCTTTTGAAACTTGCTCATTTTTCCCAGATTTTCTGTCACAAAAACTGTTGACAAATACATGCTATAAAGATTGATATGCTTAATTCAGATCAGATGAGATTCAGTATAGTTCTTAAGTCGTCCCATCAAAGTCAAAGATGTTTTTGAAATTGATCACACAAAATCCAAATTTTAAGTGTGGATTTTGCCTAGACATATGCAGTTTGTCCTGAAAAAATACTGTACCATGTCTTTGGGCAGCCTGTTCCAGTGCTTCACCACCCTTGTCTTAAAAAATCTTTCTTACCTCATCTGAATCTGCTTTCTTTTGGACTAAAACCTTTACCCTTTATTCTGTAACAACAGGCCCTGTTAAAGGGTCTGTCACCATCTCTCCTAGTAAGTCCTGTTGTGTACTGGATATCTGCAATAGGAGCTCCTGACAGCCTTCTTTTCTCCATGCTGAACAGTCCCAGCTCTGAACAGGAGAGCTGCTCTACCCCTCTGATCATCTTGGTGGCCTCCTCTGCACTCCCTCCAGCAGCTCCACGTCCTTCCTGTGCAGGGCCCCCAGAGCTGATGCAGCGCTGCAGGTGGGGTCTCAGCAGAGCAGAGCAGAGGGGCAGAATCCCCTCCCTGGCCCTGCTGCCCACGCTGCTCTGGATGCAGCCCAGGACACGTTTGGCTCTCTGGGCTGTCAGTGCCCATGGCTGGGTCATGTCCAGCCTCTCACCCACCAGCACCTGTAAGTTCTTCTTGGCAGAGCTGCTTCAATCTCTTCCTCTTCCAGCATGTTTGATATCAGCAGTTCCCCCAGGTGTAAGATCTGGTACTTGGCCTTGTTGAGCCTCCTGATATTCACATGCACCACTTCTCTGTGACAATGATGTTTTCAGATTACTGGAAATTTGCTGAAATTAGGGAATATCAAATGGGGGGGGAAAACTTAAAATGAACAGTAGGAAAAACATTGAATTGAACAAGGCGTTTGTACAGCCTGGTAATCAGAGAATTAAAAAGCATGATCTGAACCAAGTCAATGTGGAACAGCGGGACATGAAGCATTGCCCTTTTGATCTGTTTACCTACTTGAAGCGTTTTCCATTGAAACTCTTCCCCACTTTTGTAAAACCCTCCACCCTGTTGAAAGGTGTCTAAAATGACTAATAGGAAAACTTGAGAAACACTCCGTGTTCCTGGGAAAAATTTGCCATACGTTTTGGAAGATAGTCTGAACAGAACAAGACAAGAAAACAGAGTTTAGTATCTGAAATAAAACCCAGAGACAATTCTATCTGTATTTAGTTGTATTTTTCAAAAGGACTCTTTACAAAATTGTCACCTTATAATATAAGGATCTTCTAAGAAATTAAAAAGAAACACTAACAAAAGAAAGCCAGGTCACTTCTTTTTTGCTAGGCCCAAAAATAAGTCAGAAATCTTGCCATGCATGTCATAAGTACAAGTTGTAGGTTCTTTCACTGAGTTGGAATTTGTTTTTTTTGTAGGATGTCACATGTGCTTCAGTTTGAAGACAGAAGCAGAAAGGTGAAAGATGCAAGCATGCAAGATGAAGACACTTTTGAGATCTATGATCCACGGAATCCTGTAACTAAGAGGAGAAGAGAAGAAAGCAAGAAGATAATGAGAGAAAAAAAGGAAAGGAGATAAAAGGAATGTAAAGTTAGCCAGAGCTGCCTTGGAAAGTGACTGCAATAAAGCACTGGCTCTTTTGTAAGCTGATCCTAAAAATACCACTGGACAAGTGTGAAAAGGAATCTCTCAAGAACCTGTTGTGCAGTTTTAAAGCAGAGCTGTCATTTATTTCTTAAGTTGTGTGGTCAAGTGCTCTCACTGCATTCATTATTCAGCTTCTATAAAGGTTTTTAGAATGGTGTATTTAATAAAACAGCTGACTTTTGTCTGTGTTTTAAATCGAGTAGTCAAATTCTTTCTTTAATCAAAATATTGTAATCAAAAAGTTTTCAATATAATGAGTGAGAATTTGCCTTAAGTAAGGGTCAGGTTAGAAGATGGAAACCCCATCTGCAGTCTTTTAAAGATTTTATGAAAGTAGAACTTTAATTATTTTCATTGTTCTTTAAAAGACATGCAAGCTTTGCTTGCCTGAACCACTCTGACACAGAATTAAGATGATGCAGTACTTTTTAGAGCAGTCACAGCTTTCTTGAAACAAGCTAAGTTTAATTTGAGAATCTTATCTATTGCCATCTTCTTTTGAAATACACATTCCAGTACAGATCCCATCTTGGGAAGCTGGGACAATACATTTTTGATGTGTTATTTCACTGTCCATACCACATGAATTAAAAAAGAGAACCTGAATATGCTGTAACGGTTGCTTAAACCACTTGTTGAATTACCAGAAAGATCCCTTTGGTAGAATTTTCACTGTTAAGTAGCAGATAATGAAGATCGGTTTGTTAATTAGTCCAGTGCAGAAACAAAAGAAAATGTGATCAGAGTCATTAAAAATATAACTCTGCTTTTGACAATTATTCTGTTATCTAAAATTGAGCAGCTCAAGTTTATAAGTTTTCCTCATATTTTACAACCCTAGGTGTTAATATTTTTAAAGATAAACAGGAATTTTCATCTCTCCTTCTTTACAGCAATTCTGCTGCCACAAGAACATGAATTACCCAAATGGCCAATAGCTAAAGAAGAGTGAACAAGGTCATTGAAAAGTGCCACCAGAGCAATGTTTTTGCTGCTGTTGTTTTTAGAACAAGTTCAGTAAGGTATGGTGTCCTTATCAAGCTGCCACTGCCAAATTTCTTGTTAGGGTTTGAGGTGTGAGATACATAAACCTGCATTGGTAGGTTAATATGGCCCAAATGTCAGAGGTTAGATTAATACAGACTATTGCTTTAATGCACAGTGCAACCTTTGAGATAAGAAGAAAACTTGGAGGTGTGAAGTGAGATCCTGTATAAAGCTGTCATTATCCTCCTCTTAGGCTGAGTGAATTATACTGTGCCATGGTGTAAAGGAGTTAAGAGGGGTTACATTCCTTAACATGGCCATTCACAAACTAGTGAGTCAAAGTTTTTTAATCATTAAGTCATTTCTGCCAGGCTACTGCTGGCAAAGCGAAGAACATCTAATATCACATGCTGTTACTTCTCTTCATTGCTTTGTGGAGAAAATTTTAAATCAGTCATTACAGGAAATGAGCATATCAGACCCCCATTCTGGTGGAGATAGGACGGAGGAAAAGGTGGTGAATATCTGAAAAGAAACTTGAGCATCAATTCCAGGACAATTACTGCTTCTAGGATTAAAAAATGTTCTAATTACATCTTTTTCCTGCAAGCTAAAATAGGATGCATGAGTCAATGAATGGACAAGCTGACTAACACCCTTCTTAGCTGAATATTTTTGCTGACTATCTGCAGCAGCTCTGAGTAAGCTGTTTTAGATGGTTCCCAGTTTTAAGTACTAGAGGAGCTCAATGAAGAAACTTGGGGGTTAGGACTCTGCTCAGCTGGAAGAGCTTTGAAAAGTCGACCTTGCATACACAGGACTGGTAACCTGACAGGAACAATAGCGTAGCTATGTTGACATTTTGTTGGTAAGTGTGCATTGAAAGTCAGATTATTACAGCTTGCCATCTGAGAGTTAGAAATGGGCTAAGGTGTCTAAAATTTATTCGTTTCAGTGAAGCAAAATTAGTTGTGTATTTCATTTAGGGAACATTTAGAGCGAGGTTAAGAAAAGCTTATGTCAGAAGTACATTCTCAGGTAAAGTCAACACCATAGAGTAAGAACGTGACACAATGAAGTTGAAATGATGACATTTGTCTGAAACAAGTAGTTTGTAGTGTCACAGGTAACTCCCATTATGCCAGTTGTTACTGCATAATATATCCTGTTTCCCATCCTGCCACTCTAGCAGAATCATTGTAACTCAAGCCCATTTCATTGCTGCAATTACATGAAATGTTGAGTGGTACAGCATTGCATTGTTCTTTATAGACTGTGAAACGTGTATGCTCAGAGTTACAACTTTTATTTGTCAATACTAAAAATCAAGTGGTGAATACAATGTGGGCACGTCTTCCTTTCTATGAAACACTTGTATCGAGCTAGGTTAGTGGCTGAAAACTGAAGAAAGAGTTGGTTTTGTGACTGAAGAAAGAATTTGTTCTATGGTAATGAAATTTTTGGCTGATTATATTTTCTTAAATCTTTATTAAGTATCTCTCAAGTTCCACTCTTTTAGCCACTACCTCACATGAGCATAATCTCTACATAGTTGTAACATACAGCTTGGAACATTTGTCTGTGCACTACCAATACAAAAGCAGTGTCTTAACAATTGTTTGTGAAGCTTTACATCCTAAAAACACTAATTATGAGCACAGATTGCCCAGCTTGAAGATGCAAACTGCAATGCTGATATGTAGTAATTTCTGTAGACAAGTCACAGAATTCTTGTTTAAAATTGCTGGGTATACTCCCCCACCATCACTGCCTGCTCTTTTGATTACTCATTACATCAAGCTAAAAATTGTATAAGCTCGGACTATGACTGAATTTTGAGTTAGATCTACCAAAGGTCTGACAATATTTAGTGGCAGCTAACCTGCAATTTCAATACATCAGCTTTGCTACCACCACAATGGGCCAGTGTTGACAAATGTTCTATGAGACAGTCCCCCCCAGTCATCCTTGCCTTTCTTTTAATATAAGCAGTAATGGAACCTTTCATTTTTTAAGAGGGAATGTGACTATCCTTGGGGAAAAGAAGGGGTGGGGTAAAAGCTTTTCATCCTTGTAGATACCATTATGTTGGTAAAGTCAACATTTTCATTTCCAAACCAGCTGGATTTTGAATAGATAAGATCTTTCTAGGCCACATCTGGTAATAGCAAGATCCTCGAGAAGAGCTTAAAGGCTTGCCTCAAATGCTGTCAGTGATGCCAACAGCTAGTACAATGTGCCCTTTTTGCTTTGGAGCTAAAAAAACCCTGAAGTACAACAGAGCCTGGTTTATTTCTGTGAAATAGCCACTATGCCTAGGCTGCTAGGGTTGTAGTCTGCCATGCCACATTACGTAGCTTTCCCTGAGCTGCTGGCTTCCAGCATGAGCAGGTTTGGGAAGAGCTTTTTCCTATACTGTCTCCTTTCCCCAGCAGAATAGTGTCTGAACTATAACAGTTAAAATAACTACACAGCAATGTTGTCTGCTTTCGTCTAGAGGACATCAAGTTTGCAAAAGACACAATTAAGTTTTGGCAGCATAAAAACTAGCTTCAGACAGAAAGGATAGCTCCAGACTCTGCCTCATTCTGGCAGAGACATGTGCATCTGTCATTACTTAAATGATGACAGACTTAGGCTGTTAGAAGATGAGGGGACTTCTTACCTGTATATTCTCAGTAAATGTCTGTGTTTGCTAATTTCTTTCACTGTAACAAAGAACGAGCTGATCATATATATGGCTATATTTATCATATATTATTTATCATTTATATATGGCTATATTTATAAAGTTCCTGATGACATACATACAGCATAGAGAATGTAAATTGAAAAGGTTTTGGATGTATCCAGTCATCCCTTGATAGCACATTCCTGTCCTATGGTATAGCAAGTACCAGAAGTTTGCTGCTTCCCAGTCCAGTGCCATAAAGCAATTCCCTTTAGTTATCCTGAGCAGATGTGCCACATTCCAGCTTGGTAGTCACAAATTCCTCATGCAAACTGACAGACACCTTGTGCCTACAGGGGGGCTCGCTGATGGATAAATTCTGGTCTGCAAGGCACCTAGGGCAGGTGGCACACAGCCTGTCAGAGGCCCGTGCATGCACCTCAACTGCAGTCGCAACAAAATATTCATCTGAATTCATTTTCACAGTACTTTTTCTTGGCAGGACTTCACTTCCACTTCAGTATCCATCACAGATGGGATTTTCCATTTGATTTTTCACTTCTTTTGGTTTTTTAAGAACCTGCTCACACAGCACAAGTTTCATTTATAACTCACAGCTTAGAAGAATGTGTTTAAAAAGCTACTGCACACTTGTGCAGGTCTTTCTTATGCATCTCACACAGACACGTAAGAATTTGTTTCTGCGTCCACAGACTTCATCACCACGTCTCTCATCATCATGCCTTCCCTGTGACCTTCTATTACCAAGAGCCAGAGAAATAATTTATGTCCTCCCCCTCCTCAACCTTTATATAGTTTTTGCATTTATAGCTAGCCTCTCTACCCCACTGTCCTTTCCAGCTCTCCGTATGTGTCCTGGCTTCCCAGTGCTGAGATGGAGAATCTGTAAACCAGCAGACAAGTCACACACAAAAGATGAAGCTACATTTTGTTTTATTATGTGCCTGTGTAGATTCTGTACATACTACCAATGCAAAAAACATGAAGCCAAAGGTTCAGAGAGTAGGCTTAAAACTGATAGTTAAACCTTCTAATATTTTAAACACTTCCTCTATATATATTTTGCTTTTAAAATTATTAGTCCTGAGATGTACCAAAATAGCATTGTACCTTACCTGGCCGCAGAGTCAGGATCTGCTGATTGTAAACTACAGTTGTTATCTGGTGTTATTCCAAAGCAGAACAAAAGTCTGAAAGCTACTTTTTTGGGGGAAAAAAGAAGTAAAGGCTTCTTTTTTTTTTAAACAGATGTGGGTTAGTACTAATAACCTTCTTCTCTTAAAGCACTATTTTAAAAAAGCACCAGGACCCTGCCTTAACAACTCTAAATTTACAGACATGAAAGAAGGCTATAGACAGCAAGACAGCACCTTCTGGGGGAAAAAATTATCCTAAACCTCAACATATCAGAAAAAAAATGCATTTTTAAGACTAATTCACAAAATCTAAATGAAAACAAATTCATTATAGGGAAGGTAGGTGGGACATCTACACTTTTTGACCTAGATGATCACATGGAAGAGAAAACAGGTCCTGACATGAATGGCTTTTACTATGGTTCCTATTTCTAATTTATGAAATGCACTGGCTTTGGAACAAAGCACAATATGATGGTTATATTTCTACGTCAATGGGTATTACACACTTGGAAGTCCAGACCAATATTCATAAGGTTGTTTAAGCTTCACACTTGCCCTTTGTGATTTGTTTGTAGTAGTAAAAGGGCATAGTTACAGAATAGCCCTAGGATAGCCTTTAGTTTTGGCAGCTTTATTTGGCAGCAATAAAGCATTGAAAGCTGAACCTTTTTATATTGAACACAGTCTGGAAGATCACATTTTTGCAGCCACTGTTGCAACTTGGTTCAAAAATCCCATATGTTCTTCCTCAGAAGTAACTTTTGAGTCAAACAGATTTTAATACAACATTGCAGTCTAAGGGTGCTTCCTTCACCTGCTTGAACAGACCTCTCTACAGTCTTGGGAAGCATGGTCTGACCTGTATAAAGAGGTATTGCATCCTTCCATCAAAGAAGTTATTTCATTGGAACGGCAGAAAGTAACCGCCAGTATGTGGTCAGTCATTTAAAAAAAAAGATTTCCATTACAGCTACAGTGTTCTCTCACTTATATTTACAGAATATACAAACCAAAGGGTTTACACATTAAACACATGAATTATTTCAAATGTCAGAGCATGAGTTGGTCCTAAGTGTTCGGGTAGATTTGGCAAGATGGTATAGTAGGTATGAACATCTGGATAATGATTCAGGGGCATGAGCTGGTAAATGGGGTCTTTAATACCTAACCCTGTCCTACAGATTAGGAAGACAGTTTTTAAGATGATTGACCCTTGAGGGGAAACAGAAATATGTATCTTGTGCATCTTGTGCAAGATGTTTTTTATCTAGGGCACCCAAACAGCCAAGTTATCCCAAATGACAACAAAAAAGCGTTTGAAAGAGCTGTAAATAGGGGAGGAGAAAATAATTCTGACTGATCTATTCCAGATTTACTTATATTTATAATGTAGTCAAAAGATTTTCCTCACAGTGTTTCATATCATTATATTTTCAAAGACAAAAATCATCAGACAGGAAGACCACAGTAAGCAATGTTTGCCTTTGCCAAACAAAGAATTTACATAAAAGTTTGCAAATAGATTAAAAAAAAACAAAACCAAAACCAACTCAGCCTGGTTTTCTTCAGCTTCTAAATCTGATGCACATTACTGTTTTTTGTTTAATTTCAGGTGGTTTCAGTGCTACAAGATGAGACCTCATATACCAAAGAGACCAAAATATACTACCTCACTGTCATATAATTTAGGCTTGGTCATACCTCAGACAATATTTTTACAAGGTCACTTTGCAAAAGTATGTCTAGCCTATCCAAATGACAATATTATTTATGCCAAAGGTTTTGCTTTACAGATGGAAGTATTCCAACCACTGTTTAATAGGCTGTATGGAGAGGCTAAGAAAACATCATTTGTTGCACACACAGCTTAAGTATACAATATAGAACTAAAGTGTACAGACTGATCATTGGCAACATGGGCTAAAACTGACCTCAGAGAAAAAAGCCACAAAAGCAATGAGCTTCTGAGTTTTCCTCTCTGATATTATTTTTGGAATTCCTCAGCTTAACCAGAAAGATGAATGCACAAGTGAGAAATAGATGTGAATTCAGTAGCTACCTGGATATTAAAAATGCAAAAAAGACGTTTTTCAAAAGGGACTTTGTAACACAGGCATATGACTTCACAAGCAGACAGGACAGCACATCCTCAGCTGCAGTCTCAGAACAGGGAATGGATAGGAGAGTAATGACAGGAACTCCAATAAAAAGCTTTTTAAAAATACTGAGGTGAGACAACGTAGTCTTCAAAGCCAAAGTAATTAGTACCCAGAGCAAGTGTTTCTGAAGGCAGTTAGAGTAAAACAAGCATATTTCTTTCTTCTCAAGCTCTATTTTTAGAAAACTATTTTCATCCATCTACTTTACTTCTAGTCAGTTTGTAACAGTTTTTCTGGCAAACTCTAATTCTTTAGGGGCTGAAACTTGTTGGTTTTGCTGACTAAAGTCATTGTGAAAATTCTTAATAAGAAATCCATACCAGATGAGCACTACCATATACACCAGAACATTATGGCGTGTGAAAATCAGTTGGCACCCAAAGAATCTCACTGCATCAGACTCATTTGGAGGAACAGAAGCACAACAGGAGACCCCAAAGCCTGAGAAAGGAGCTGGAAAAGTATTGTATATGTGTAAGGATCATAGCCAGGAAACCATGGTACACAGGCCACTGCATAATATTCTGTGATAGTTCTGCTTTCAATATGGAAAATTAATGTTTATTTATCCTACAGAATTTTGGAGTAGATGCCACTCTTCTGTTCAAGTCCCAGTTAAATCCATGCTTTTTGACAGAACCAAAACATGCAGAATCTGGGACTTTTTACCATATGATAAAAACTATAGCAGGGCAAGCAACATTTGTGGTTATTGTTTCATTTTGAGAATACTTATTGTAGACTTAGTCAAAGCAGTAACATTACTGAGACTGGCAGCAGAAGATGGCCAGAACTCTTTCTGTTCTGGCCATTCTGATGTTTTGGTCTGATCTGAATTTCACTAAAATAAGTTGGTCTTTCAGCTGTCAGACCACAGGTTTAGTTCAGCTTCCAGACAGGATGGGGAGAAGCAAGTAAAAAACTTCCATAGTGACAAAGTGTTTGCTATTTCCACAATGTGGCTTTTGGAGTAGTGGTCCCTTGTGGCCACAGAAAGCCACAAGCATTCAGAGCAATTTGAGTAAGCCAATACAGTATCACACAGCTATGGACAGACAGCATTTGGCTTCTAGACACCCTGTGTGGAATGTAGTTTTAGAAGAAAAATATGTTAAATTCTTGGTTAGAGGGCAAGTCCAAAGATCTCTCACACAAAGAAAGACTCAGTGCCTCAAGTTATCTATTTCTACCTTGAATACCTAAAGTACAGATTTAGTACACATTTATATAAATAGTATGAATGCACCTAAAAAGAGAGTTTGGAGGCTGAAGTGCTATTTATTCACAAACTAGTGAACTGGTTATTGTGCACTTTTGCATGCTAATTATTGCACTTCAGAAATATAGGCAACATTAGGAGGGGAGAATACAGGCCGCAAAGCTAATATGGGGAAAAGGATGTTATTGTGCAAAGGCCAAACAGGCGAAACAAAAGTCTAGAGTCCTTTAACAGCAGAATTAATAAATAATGTATAAAAGCTATACCAACACCTTATGGAGCTACATATGAAACAATTATTCCTGAAACTTCTCTTTTCATGCTTTCTTTGGCTTTCTGCTTACATATAGCATTCTATTACTACTGAGTTTCCAAATAATAATAACATAGCCACTAAACATCGTTTCAAGTCAGAACAGACAACACATAGTCAGATATACTTCCATAATTTAAGAGAGGTTTGTCTAACCTCCCTCCCTCAATACTCCATGTTTTGGTTTTTTCCAGTGCATGACTATTCTTGTCTTTAGAAATATTTTCCTAAAATCTTACCTAAATCTCTCTTCCTGTAGCACAACCCGTAACTTCTTGTACCAGTCTGAATGAATTACCTTTACTGCTCTGCAGCAATATTTTATGTATTGAAAGATTTATCATGTCCTTTTTCTCCTCTAGAATAAACAATCCCAAAATTTTATTTCTCTCCCTAACAGTCATGTTTTGTATATCTCTAAATCATTCATACTAATCTTCTCTGGCTTTTCTCCCAGCTGACCTACATTTTTCTTTACCTGTGCTACCTAAAGAAAGCTGGAAACAGCAATTTCGCCAAAGTCTGATTCATGCTGAGGAAAGAGAAATGAATCTTAACACACAACACCCCTGTTGGTACATCCAAGCATGGGCTTTCCTTTCTCCTTCATTTGCACAGGTTTTTTAATGATGTTCAGCTTTGAACTTTTATACTTCTCAAATTCTTTGCTATGACTACTGATTAGCAAGTTGGGTTTTTCTTATTGTAGCAATGGATTATTCCCAGGAGTAGTGTTTGGTATTCATCCATATTGAGCTGCACTCTGTTGTTTTGGTGTGTTATATAAAATAGCTTCAATCATTATGAATCTGTCTTGTTCTCAAACATGTTTGGAAGACCTTCTAGCTGTGGTTTCACCAACTCAATATTGCTTATCAGAATGTCATATGAAACTAGTAAAACAATCACATGATCAAACTTCATTACTCCACTACATGCAAATCCTATTCACCAGACTTCAATTTGGCAATAAAAGTAAATTTATGCTCTCAAAACTAAGGTCAATTTCATCATGTTCTAAAGAATTATATGAGGATGGAAAAAAAACCTGCTGTAGTGGTGCAAAACCAGTACACCTACTCCTTGGAAGGAAAATATATTCTGAGATGCAATTTATCCTTAATATTATATAGACTATGTAAGATAAGAAATGCTTTTCATCCTTGACAAATCCAGCAGCAATGAACCAAGCTAACACAGAGTTGAGGCTTAAAGCCTGATTATCCCATCAGTTGCAGACATTTCTCTTCCCCAGGTGTGTCATGAACAACAGCAATATAATGCCTGGCTGCAAATAGCAAGAATTAGTATACCTCAAATCAATTCCCTTAAGCTGTCTGGATGAAAGTGTGAAAGTGAATGAAAAGGCAGTTCTGGTTCTGAACAGAATGATGTGAAGGAGATAAACTCTCCTGAGCTTTCTTAATCTTTCATGTTAGCAAGGGTATGGAGCTCCTTCTGAAAGAAGGGAATCTGTAGAGGCCTCTTCCTTGTGTTGTCATGGCAAATTGTGTCATGTATACACAATAACTAAAACAATTTCTTTTCCTGTAAGTCCTCATGTGAATAGTTACAATTCTTCTTACCGAGGTAGAAAGTGAAAAGGAAAATAATTGAAGTGGCAGAACAACTGTTCTCATCAGTTATTTGATAACTGATCTCACATGTCTGCACAGAGGAAGTGAAATTCCAGCCATTGCTCTTAGACAGATTTCACATGGTTTTTTACACTTTATTCCAGTGTACTTCCACTGAAAGGAAGCCCACAGTCTACAGAGAAGGAAGATAAGGGAGATGCTAAGAGTGTGAAATACTTAGTGGTGACTGAGAATGTAAAACAGCATTGTATATTTATGAAAGCCAACTGCACATAGGGTGAGATAATGGGATGCTTTCTAAAAAGACCCCCAATCTTACATGTGAAAACAGAATCTATCCAGTCAGTGGTCAGGCTGATGGTGCATTTCTCCTCTTTTATCTTTTGAGATACTGGACACGTAATCAGAACACGTCTTCTGTCTGAATTGTTGCGACTATCCAGGTGCAAATATATTTGTCCTGTGTAGCACAGTCTTATAATTAGCCCTTGATTCTGTCATTTTTCTCTGCACATTAGTGAAACTTTAGAAAGCTTGTTTTGGCCATCTTCTCAGAATTAAATGGCATATTTTTGTGAATGGAACCTGCTAGTTCATTAAACAAAATCTAAGGAAAACAATTCCTATTATCATGAAAAGTCTGTTGAACTGGGAAGCAACTGTCTTTCCATGTTGCTGCTGGGATACTAGTACAGTTTAGGGGAATAGTGTTTCAAATACTGCTTTAATCCTGGGAATTAGAGCAACCTGTTACAAATAAAAATAGTGACAGTTGTTTCCTGAGATATATTGGACATATAGTGTGATTACTCCTTGGTATCACTCTTCATGCTCTGCTGTTGATGCCTTCTGTAGAACTATCCCTTCCCATCCTCAAAATTTTGACCCGTCTTAAATGAGACACTTATTGAACAGAGCCACTGCTTTCCTCAGACCCAAATATGATATCATCTGAATAAATGAACACTTCTGCATTTCTTCAACAAGTCTTTTTCAGTGGGCATTACCTAATCAGAACAGATGTAGCTGTTGTAAGAGTAGTTTGTGCCTTAGGACTCCAAATTTTTGTTCCCCTGACAATAAGAAACAGCTGGCCAAACAACGGTCAGAGATGCATCTCCTATAAAAGACACACCAGTCTCATTTTTTTGAAATGAGAAGTTTTTTAGCATGATAAACAAGACTGAAACCTTTTACTGTAGGATTCACTGAAAATAATCTTTTCAGATCTGAAGAGAAAGGTTAAATATTCATCTTGTCTTAACTGAATGAAAGCAGTCCTACATCAAGGTTGAACTGGATTCATACTGTATTGCCAGACTCTCCCCTCCCAAGCAGAACTTAGAACCTGTCAGGCAAAGCACAGTCATGTCTAAGTGCTGCAATCTGGGCTGTATTACACCTGCATACTGCTTCAGACACAGACCCAAGTTATTTCCTCTGTCTGCTTGTGCCTCATTTACACTGTGATGCTGTCCATTGAAAAACAACTGTTTTCCTGTTAGAGAAAAACACAAGGTGTCAGAGGGAAAGAGCGCTACTTCTTTATCAACTGGTTGCACCAAAACAGTTGCTTCTCTTTTACCTAACATATTTTTACTTACTTGATATTAAAAGTAACTGTTACCAAGAAGCTATGTTTGTTTTGGGGTTTCATTTTTGGCCAAAATCTGTCTTGGAAAAAGATCAAACAGAAAAACATGTATTAATGCTTCTATCTTATTGCATGGGTTTTACTAATATGATATTTTTCTCTTTACAAGTATTTTTCCATAGCACCTATGCCAAATTTCTCTTAGACTTAGGGAGGCAGAAGACAGACAGGGACAATGCTATTTGAAAGCAGTTTAACTCACCTCCAAAATAATACAGCTGCAGTCTCTTGCTACACTGGCCCAAACTCACTAACAAAACTTAAAGTAAGTGCTTGAAGACAGCACTTCATTCCCCTAGAATCCAGCAGAGAATATCCCTGCTTAACACTTGGACGCTGTTTTACATACAGGTAGAACTAGGGGAAATCTTAGCTATTGAGTACTGACCTGGTGTTTCAAAAGCAACTCTCAAACTCAGGATTTTTGTTTTAGACTAGTTAGAGACCTAGAAGCCATTCTGAAGTACCTTTAGCATTTTGGAACTGATATAATCTTGAAAGCCCTAAACATTAGACTACATTTCTAATGCGAAGAAAAAAAATTTTAAAATAAGAAAAAAAAAAGAAGATATGTCATCATGCATTTTGTGATGTTTAGAGGTAATTTTCTGAATTCTCTTTCACCAGAATTCTGGGAATATTTTTCTAGAGCAAATGAAGTTGTTTTGACCCAAGTTCAGGACCCATTGCTTGGCCCTGCTGGACCCCATACCAGTTTTTCTCCATCTTTGGGGAACCTAGTATAGAAAAGGCATGGACCATAGAAGAGAGTCTGGAGGAGAGCCATTAAGTTGATTATAGGACTGTGAGGACACACCGAGAGAGCTGTGGTTGCTCAGCCTGGACAAGAGAAGGTGGAGGTGTCCCTGGGATGCCCCTGGAGGTGTTCCAGGTCAGGCTGGATGGAGATCTGAGCAATCTGGCCCAGGAGAAGGTGTGCCTGCACATGAAAGGTGGATGGAAGAAGATGATTTTAAAGTCCCTTTCAGTCCAAACCATTCTGTGATTCTATGACTCTAAATGCATTTGATGCATAAAATAGATTGAATGCAAATACCATGAAAATAGATTCAGATGGATTTTCTTCGTTCATGAACAATCTGAAGGGTATCATCATATATCTTTGGATAAGTCTCTGGGCTGATTACAACTTTTTCTCCTTCACTACAATCAACATACTGTGTCAAGACCACAGAATTAGTACTCTGTATCAGTACACAGCACAAAAATTAATTATGAGCAGCAAGGTAAGGCATACAAATGTTTTCTCTCTGAAGTGAAAGAAAAGCATGTTTCATAGAATAAAAACAGATATAAAAGCTAATGGGACAGAAAAATCCAACTAAGATCTCATTCAGTCTGTTATCATGTAAATCAACCTT
Source organism: Anthoscopus minutus (assembly GCA_013399455.1). Classification (NCBI taxonomy): domain Eukaryota; kingdom Metazoa; phylum Chordata; class Aves; order Passeriformes; family Paridae; genus Anthoscopus; species Anthoscopus minutus. The sequence goes on from VWYI01042108.1 coordinate 28,175, forward strand.
ACAGCTAAAAAAAGATATTGTTGCTGTAGAAAAGGTATTCTCTCTCTCCATCTTCTTAGAAACTGTTGAATGGAAAGCCAGCTCACTTCCAAGGAGTCAGTGAGGAAATAATTTCATTCTTAGCCTGTAAACTTAGAACATGAAATTAAAAAAAAAATTACCATGTGAAATAAGTTGTAGTCATTCTTCCAAAATAGTTGTCATCATACTCTCTGTTCTGGTGTCATTATTGGACTTTTTTATAGCATCAAAGGTCTATTAAGTTATGTGTAGCACAAGAAAAGGAAAAATTATGAGAGGATAAAACTCAAATAGATTACCCACTCAATTTCTCTATCATTTTCTCTCTCCCCTTTTATCTTTTTAGGGTTTCTATAAAAGCTGCTTTCTCCTTGGTCTTCCTTATTTTCAAATAGTTTTCTTCTATTTTTTCTTTGGCCACCATTAGTAATGTAGCATTAGTGCTGGTGAGCCATGGAATTCCCAGTTGACTGGAAATTAGCAAGTAAGATGCCAATCTGCAAGAGCGGCTGGAAGGCAGATGCGGCCCATCAGCCTGACTTCAGTGCCAGGGAAGGTTGTGGAGCTTTTTATCTTGAGTGTGATCCTGCAGCTCACGCCAGACAACAACGGGATCAGGCCTGGCCAGCAGAGATTTGTGAAATGC
>VWYI01042109.1:877-21671 GCA_013399455.1 Anthoscopus minutus
ATCTTCATTGCTCTATAACCTGGTGTTTTAAGAAGTTTGCCACCTTTGTCTTCATGTTCTGCCTTCAGCTGCTGGTTACCAGTCTCCCAGCAATGTGGGATGAAAAGAAAATGTTCCTCCTTTCAGCTACAGCAGTATGAAGTCCAGCATCAGGGTATTTCTCAGCATATTCAAGAGGGCATTTTAAAGCAATAAAAGTTTATTAATAAACTCTGTATTGCCAAGAATTCTCAAATTAAAAAAAAAATAAAAGGGGCTCCATTAAAACAAATAAACAAACAAAAAATCCCAAACAAATCTAACAAAAATGCACACACACTACCAGATTAAACCTGTTATTCATACTAACCAGGATCTGGCCTACTGTCCTTGCTTTGAAACATGGTCATTGCTTCCAGATTCAAAGCACATACACCACGCATAAAGGCTTTCTTCATGGTGTCTTCATACTGATCTCTTTCACTATGCAGTCGCAGAATCTCAGCTTTTGTCTGTTCCAAAGCAGCTGTTAACTATAAAGCAGAATGAGGAAAGAGATCTCTCTTACTTCTGAATGCAAACTACAAACATATTCATCAATTAACTTTAAAAATCATTTACTATATTTAAAACTATAGAGGTTTTTACTTAAATCTCTGCTTCACCAGAGACAAACAGCTCATTGTAGTTTCTTTGTAGCACAGCACAGTATTAATAATAGAGCATATCAAGGACAAGACTATTCAAAAGGACTGTCAGACTCTACCTAAGCAGAAATATATCTTGCAAGCGTTTGTCTTCTAGATATTGGCATCTGGGCCAGATCTCTGCAGAAACATAGGTTCATTCAACATAAGAGCAAGTGTTCTCAGATAATTATTTAAGTATAAGGGTAAATTTTCACCACCAATTTCTCTTCTCTTGATACTGTAAAAAACCAGAAATTTTGAGAAGAAAACAGAGCAATTTGCTACTTATGGTTTTTGTGCTGTTATGACACATTTGAAAAGCCTGTTCTTAGAATTCTAGGTTTAATTTCTTGTATAATCCTAATCTCTAAAGAGTTGTATTTTAAAACTGATTACTTAGCATGCACCAATGCACAGGTTGACAATTTCACCTTAAGCTCTAAAACCTTTTAACAAGCTTAATCAGCAAGCTAAAGAAAAATCAAACTTAATTTCAGCCTTTAACAGAGCAGCTATTACAGAAAAGAAATAATGTACACATCATGATCATTCAAAGTTAAAATGGTCTTCTATTTCCATTGGCTTCTTCATTAAGACCTCAAAATGCATAGCCCATACTAAAAGAATGCTTGTTCGAAAACAAATGGCATTCCCATTGGTAGGCAAACAGAAATTGGCCCTGTTTCAGGAAAGTCCAATTTATTTCATCTGTGCGTGCAGGTCAGCAACATTTTATCTCAGATGCAGGGAAAAAAGTGACATCTGAAAACATAACACATCTTAGATCCATTCAGATCATCTTGTTCTTGGGAGGTCTCTTCTGCTGGAAAATTCTCATGTTTGTTATGTTTGCTAAGAAAGATACTTTGGAGGGACAAGGACTGGGAGTCAAGGAGCAAAAGAAAGAAAAGAAATTTATTTTACCTCTCCAAGTCTGGCTTCATAATCATTGGTGAGCTGAACACAGACATCTTCTGCCCTTAACTGACAGGCTCTTGCTACTTTGTCTTTCCATCTTTCTTCACTAACAGAGCGCCATGCTGTCCACACTTTCTTCACCAAAGCTGTCTGGAAATGCTTATCTGCCATTCTAACAGCATATTCCTTAGGAGGTAAATACAACCACATCATATGAAAGTTCAGGGTTGATAAAAAATCCAGTATTCCACTATGGATGATTGTTTTACAGCTTATTGTACAGACCACAGTAGAAACTCCTTAACTGAGTTACAGGCCCTGCAAGTTAAGTGTTACACAAGCAGCATCAGCAGCTCAGTGTTGCCTCTGCACACATACCATGGCACATTACTGTCCCCACCACAAGAGGCTGTATCTGTGAACTCCTAGGCTACACACAATGGTCTTACTCTTAGTTTAGTGACACTCAAACACACGGTGAAGAGAGACATGTGAAGACATTTGTTGGGTATGTGGCACAATTTATATTCACTGCAGGAATCATATAAAACCTGCAGTCAAAAAGATTGCAGATAATTAGCGTAAAACACTTATCTTCTGAATTAATCCAGGCTTCAGGATTTGAATTAATTCAGGCTTTGTTTAAAAACTACCTTAAAGCAATTCTACTATTCCACACTATATCAAAACAATCATCAGACAACCTTTTGTTACTGTTCCAGAGAGCATTCTGACAGCAACGCTCTTTTTAGAACTGATCTTTTCAAACTATTATTTGACACTGTCGAACACATCAAAACAGAAACACTGTAATTTCTTCAAACTGTAACAGTAATTGCAGCAGCTCTGACTCTTGAGTTCAAACGTTTCATTTTCATTGCATTTTGATTTTGTGCACATACCTGTTGTTTGGCTTTAACATGCTGAATCCGCCACAGTGTAAACTTTCTCATCAACTCTACTCTGTCCTTTTGCTTTTCTAATGCTCGGGCCAAGTTAGTAATTACCTGCAAAAATATTTATTAATACTATTAAAATAGCTGTGATCACTGTAAGATCAAACAGAATATACTTTATGTCTCAGTTATGTTTCACTTAAAGCACTTGCTTTTAACAGATGATTTCTACTGAAACTTCCCCTTACTCTAATCAAGTAAGAAACAATAAGAGTTCAAATCAGAAGTAAAATTCCTCTGACTTTGGCACTCAAATTGTGGCACTTCCATTGCGTAGTTTTAGAAGTTCAACTGAATTGTTATTTCCTCCTACATTTGCTGTTTTCTGAGCTACTGTGTCATAATGAAATGTTACTGTAGCATACCATCAGACCAATCTCTTATTTCAAAGAGAATATTGATAAATCAGAAACAATTATGTTACAAGCTTGTTTCACTTGCCTGAACAGAATAAACAAGCTGAGTTGCTGCTATGAACAGAAAAGTCTTATTAAGAATTGTTACTCTCTTTAGAAGTTCTCATGAAAGATACTATATGGACTTACAGCAACATTTGAGAGGCAAGATATCGTACTGGACAGAGACTGCAACTGGGGACTTTTACCAGCAATCTCTAAATTTAATGAGCACACATAAATAGCTGAAGTTCCCCAATTAAAAAGTAAGCCAGGTATGATACAAATTTGGTACACCAAGTCTGAATATTGCTCCATGTTTCTGTCTAACTTCTTAAGCTAGAATCTGCCATCAGCCACATTTGAGCAACTCCAATGGTCAACAGTGATCTATCTTGGAACTTTGGGGAATAATATAAAGTTATTTTAACTACTGTATAAATATTGTTGAGAACAACATTTTATGATAATACATGCTAATATATTAATAACATGAAAACATGTTAACATTATATTGCATTTGTTACAAGTAATAATCATTGAACATACATCAGTGAAATGAATGATATCTAAATTTAAAACAGAAAGCAAATTCAATTGATATTAATTTTGTTGAAAATGTGTCATAAAAATAAATTTTTGATGCCGCATATATGCTGCTACCCAGTAGAAGTCTTAGCCCAAGTCTGTTTTTGTTAATAAGCGTATTTTTGCAAATAAAAGCATTTGAGATTTATAATGTGAAATAAGAATCTATAATACTTGTAATATTTATGAGACCTGATGGACCTTGGGTTTTGTCTGTATCAGGATACAGCACTTTTCATAATTATGGAGTGATATATGAAAGCATGGAAGCACTGCCACTTCCATTCAGGTGGTAGCAATAGTAATTTTCTATCCAAGTTTTTTTTTTTGTAAGAAACAGAAATATAAAATTGACCGAATAAATACTTCCTTTGGTAGGGGAAAACAAAATAGAGCTTTCAAAGTATCATTGAAAATGGCACGTTAAGTATAACTGGCATACAATGATATCCAACAGAATGAGATGTTTGAAAGGTATAGGTTGAAATAACCAGGCATATAGGAACTAGTTTACATTGTACAAGACTAATTCTGTTACTGTAATGTTACAACATCTATATTTGCTTGGTCTGTAAGATTAGCCTGTTTTTCAAATGGACACAGAACACCATCTTCAGTCATATTTTAACTCCTGCAATGTATGTTTTTTGAAAATGTAAGAATTATAAACCCAAACTCCATTAAGTGTTCTCAAGTAGGAGGTTAAATGTTCAGGGTAGCAGTAAGAAGACTCAAATATGTTATGTGATTGCAAAACTGCCAAGATTTTATATCCATGTTCACAGTTCTAGTTAATTTTAAAGATGTTTACACTGTTGACACCAGAAAAGTGTAAACCGGAGACTCCAAATGTCCAATCTTAAGTATATGTACAAATGTAGAATTCCTAAGAATCCTAAAATAGAGGGTCTTCATCATTTATGAGACTGCTGCCCATTTAAAATTGAAGAGAACAAATCTAATAATTGAAAAGTTAGAGGCTTTTAAAGTGTAAGAGCTAACAGACTCACCTAAGCCTATGCGATCTTCATGAAATAAATAAAAAAACAAGAGTAGAGTTTAGATGTAAGAAGCAAACAATGCAAAGTATGCACATATAATGTATTTTCATTGTTAGTATGGACAATCCTATCAGCAACAATGATTATTTTTCTACTATGCAGTCTGAATGTATTACTTCTTTCTCTGTTACTTGCTTCAAAAAAGTTGTTGTTTAAAGATGGACCAAAAAATTTATTGTGGATATTTTTAAACAGAGAGGAACAGTTAAAATATGAAATTGAGTTACTACCTCATCTTTCCTCGTAACAGAGATTTCATAAGTATGAAGTAACTCCTTCAGGTTTTCTATCTCATTCTGCAGTTGTTTCACATGTGCAGCATGTTTCTCTTTCTCTTGTCTCACTTGAATCTTGTGATGTTGAATCAAATTAAGTTTCCATTTTTTCAGTTCAGTCAGAATATTTGCCTGAAAAGGTAGAAGGATGACAGTAATGAAATGAGTTAAAATTATTCCCTCCTCTCTATTTTTGTCTCTATTATCTTAAAACATTTAGCAATTAAGGAGACACATATTTACAGTGACACCTTCATTACACAGGCTTATACAGCTGTATTCCAGACAAAATGAACTATTGATTCATTCATGATATATGAACATTCCTAATGGAGATAGTTATTCCAAAGTTTTTGAAACAAGATATTCTATGCTACAATTGCTTATGTGCAATATGCAGCAACAACAACAAAAACCACCATTCTCCCAGCAAACACACTGCGTCTGCATGGTATCTGTGGATGATTTTTAAGGATTCTATACAATATAAATACCTTAAGACTTCCACTCCAGAGATCAAGAATATTTTCTATTTGAGTGACGTTTTCATCTGGTAAAGTTAATTCAGTCTCTGTGGTTTGGTTGACTTCTCTTGGACTATGTGTGGACCCTTGAAAAGAAGTTGCTTCTGAAAAAGCAGGTTGTTCCATAGCAGTCTGCTTCACTGATGCTGAAACTGAAAATAAAACAAGAGAATTAGGACTGACACTCTGGAAAGGCTAACTGGTCTGCATTCTGGATGGAAGTCAGAAGACAGGCATTGGTAAAAAGAAAAAATATTTATGACATCAGAAACCTCCTTTCTCCACATAAGAAAAATGAATCCAATTTTAATACATGCTTTCTGGACACATGTATTTAAACTGGCAGTTCTACTGTAACATTACTAAATTCAAAAGTATTGCTCACTTAAAATAAAGTATTTTAATATAAGTTAATTTGAAAGAGAATGATCACAGCAAGCACCACAAATACAGCCAGAAACAACATCTCTAAGTAAAGGTTTCTTGACAATTAATATCTCAGGTCAACAATCTACTAACTTTTGCCTCTTTCTTCAATGAGCCTGTAAACACCGGAGGTCTGCAGGGTTCCTTTCTGAATTCACAAAGTAGTCTGTGGATATATTTCCATGTTAATATGCACCTGCACCCATTTCTCTTAACGCCTTAAATTTGTTCTTGTCATTAGAGTTCAAGCAATTTGAGAAAGGAAGTAATCTTCCATCTACCATGAATTTATATAATGCCTTAGATAATAAATCCTCACTTTCAGGAGTTGTGTCTAGGTGCCACTGCAATAAAAGTTAATCCCTGCCCAAAAGCCAATTTGCATGCATTTGATCTGAGAATAAAGTTAATATTTAAGTAAACTTGGGAAGTAAAATACTGTTATATATTTTGTTATTCCTTACAGAGAATTAGTTATTTGAGTTGAAAACTGAATAAAAAAATTAGAAACAATAGGCATTAGGATATTTCTGCTAATAACAACAAACAACTTCAAAAAAAACCACTGTTTTTTTCATAAACAGAGGAAACCTCCAACATTTTAGTCTTCACTTCTGAAAACAAATATTGTCTGATACTAATTTTTGGTTCAACCTAGAAGAGGTAAGCTTGTCTGTCACAAAGCAGCATCTTCAGTGGATGCTAGAAAAGTGTGTTTCTAATTAATTTAGGGCAGAGCGTGATGGCTGATATTCTTTCACAGTTATTTTTACTGTTAGGTCTCCTTTCCTAAGGAAATGAGAAGACCTGTCTGGCTGATACTCCCTGCCACAAAACCACTATACTCATGCTCCAAAACAAAAAGGAAATAAGGAAGAACTATGATGCCCAGGCAGTTACAACTACTTTTTGAAATTTCTCTCCAGGTAATACACAACCACACATAATGAAATTAACACCAACTTGAGCTAAAGGAGTGCCATCTGACACACCTTTCTATAAACTAAACACCCTACCCTATTATAGAAGCAAAAGACCATAAAGAGATTATTCCCCATCACTGAGTATATTAAAATCAAGCTTTAGCTTTTTGTCATTGTTTCTCTTGAAAATGACATAAGTATTGCTAAGGTAGTGGCAGAATTTGAATACTTGTTGCTTGTAAAAATCTCCAAACACATGACATACCAGACAAATGATCCAGATTGCTTCAAGTGCATCTAATTTCTGTGATGAAGAATCTGGCTGGCATCTGACAATAAAATTATCTGGCACTGTCAAATATTCACAGTTCTGTCCTTCACCACTTTTCCCCATACCTGCATTCCACTCCCTCCTTTGGTTGTGACATGAAATGCAAGAAGTTTTGTTTTTATTTTTAAAATTCTACTACTTGGTTAGATTACGAAGATATCCAACCTACACAGCACAGTTTGTAAGATACTTTAAAAAAAAAAAAGACAACCCAACAGAACAAAAGGTAGTCAATTAAAACAGAATATTAAAATAGACTGACAAATGCTATAGTCTGAGAATCACAATACTACTAGTTCATCACTCCCTTCCCCTTAATTCTCCCTATGAACACATTATCCTAAAATAGCTTTCATTTATCTCATTTACCATAGGATGTGTCATACCTTCACTGAATCCACCAAGTGTATCTGTTACATGTTTGTAACATCATCTTATGGAATTCATCTTGGCCTTCTAGTATTGCTGTAATTGTCTAGTTGTATACATATTAATTAAATTCTAATTTCCAACGCTCTCCTTCTGTCACCTCTATTCCTTCCATAGAATTATATGATGTCATTCAGCTACTGTTCACTAAGGTATCAAAGATGTTGGAACCATTTGGATATGATAAGTATAGAAATGTATTTTATTACATAATCTCCACATGCATTTACTGCAGCAAATCTCTATATGCAGGTAATGAAATTAGCTGTTTATCCAGATGTCTGTTACTACTGTTGGGTTCTTCTGCGTTGTTACAGCATCTGACTCTTCCTGCTATTATTAAGTAAATAAGCTCTGGCAGACTGTTCTCACACAGCTATTAGTGGCCAAAGCTGAGCACAGCAATTTGCTAAAATGTTCTAAGAAGTCTAATGGACATACACTGAGGACTGGCAGGCCTGAAGAGAAGGAATTTTTCCAGTCTTTGGGTATGAGTCATCATTACTCATCTCTGCAAGAAATAATTTACTGCTCTAGTCTTAGTAATTTTCAAATTTAATCAACTAAACTGGTAATGAGAACAGGAAATTAAGTTTTATGTTTCAAAGTTTAAAAACATTTGGACATTGAATTGAATAGTACAGCATGTTTATTCCAATTACTTATCTTATTTGACTGAAAGCTGTTAGGAACAGTACTATGTATACCTAAATTTTCTGCAACAAATACAGATTACCGGTAATCAGAGACTTCTACCATCATAACAGTACATCCAGACCAAAGAATACTTCATATCCAGAACTTCATATCAGAAGGCATTACATGGCATTAGAAACTGTTGGCCCCAATACCATCGCATGGAGGAGGAGAAAATATATTGTCAACTCGAGAAGCTCTGCAGAAGAGCAAACTTCCAGGTTTTAACTCCATGCTCAGCACATTCATTCATTTTAGTTTACAGTTATAGAACACTAAGCTAATAATTTATGATTTTGTTATTTTAAGAAAGTAGCAGCAATAGAGCCAAGTGCCATAAAGCCTGATTTCTAGTATGAACAAGTAAGCAGTGCCAAAATAATGGAGTTTAATAAAAAAATTAACTGTCCTTCATAAACTACCTGATAAAGAATCCCACCTGACCAGCATTACAAGCATATATTAAGCTCGAATTTAAGCATTAAAGGGATAGTATTAAACTTGAATTTAACAATTTTATCATTATTCATTCAAAGTCTTGTTATTACCATCATGAAAAAAGAAAGTATTCTGAGGCCATTAGCACTGTGGCTAACACTACTTCAACACGCAATCACCATCAATCAGCACTAGTGATTGTATAGAAGAGTTCAATATTTTGATCAGATCTTTTCCTAAAAGTTGAAATTTTTTACAACTAGATTGTTTCAAGCTCTATCTAAATGAGATATGACCCATCTCTCTTGGTCACCATCAACTATAAGACTATTTCTTTTCCCTGTTCCATGACAATTAATGTGAGCTTGCAAATAACTACTCTAATTTGACAACACTGGATATATTAAAAATATAACACTATTCAAATATTTCAAGAGAAGCAACCAAGGGAATGGAATTTTGTCCTCTCAATTCTTCGGCCATAAAAAGCAACAAAGACCTGATAGGCTACATGTTTTAGCCTGATGTGGTGGTTTGACCCTGGCTGGATGTCAGGCAGCCACCAAAGCCGCTCTCTCACTCACCTCTGCAGCTGGACAGGGAAGAGAAAGTATAATGAAGGGTTCATGGCCTGAGATAAGGACTGGGAGAGATCACTCATCAAATACCATCATGGGCTAAGCAGGCTCTAATTAAAGATAATTAATTGAATTTATAACAAAAAGAAAAGAGAGCAGCATAAGAAGTAAAATAAGACCTTAAAAACACCTTTCCTGCATCCCTCTCTCCTTCCCACCTCTATCTCCTCCCCCACTGTCACAGAGACAGGAAAGGGGGTGATGCTCTGTTCCTCATACGTTGTTCCTGCTCACAGAGAGGAGCCCTTCCCCTACCCCACCATATGGGGTCTCTCCTGTGTTCTCCATGAACTTTTCCAACATGAGTCCATCCCGTGGGCAACAGCTCTCTGTGGAGTGCTGCACTGTGGGTCACTTTTCCATGGGCTGCAGCCCTCCAAGGACAGGTTGCTCCACTGTGGGTCCCCCACACTGTCACAAGTGCTACCAGGAAACTTGCTCCAGAGTGGGCTCCTCTCTCCATGGGTCTGCAGGACCCAGCTCCAGTGTGGGCTTCCCAGGAGGTCAAAGGCCCCTTTCACACATCCACCTGCTCCAGCATGGGTCTCCTCCATGGGCTGCAGGTGGATCCCTGCATTCCCACTGACCTCCATGGGCTGCAGGGGCACAGCTGTCTGTCTCACCATGGTCTGCACCAGGGTCTGCAGGGGAATCCCAGCTCCAGTGCCTGGAGCACCATCTGCCCCTGTGTCTCCACTGACCTTGCTGAGTACAGAGCTGTTCCTCTCACATATTCTCACTCTGGTCTTCTGTGGTCACACTTACAACTGAGGAATAACCTTTTTTCTTTTCAAATCTCTTTTCTCAGAGGCATTATCACAATTTCTGCTTGGCTCAGTCTTGGCCAGCTGCACTCCCAATCTTTTGGAGCTGCCAGGGACTCAAGGATGCTCCTGGTAGCTTCCTACAGAAGCTATCCCTGTAGCACTCTCACTATCAAAGTTTGCCCATGCAAACCCAATATACCTCAGAAAGAAAATTAAAACAGCATAACCCATCTGAAAGAGTTAGTTAGATAAGAGACTGGGTGGCTGACTACAATTTTCTCTTCAGACGAAAATGATAGAAAATAAGAGTATACAGTCGGATACCAAAAAATCACAAGAGTCTAGTGCTTTGATTCCGGTATTCTTTCTTATGAACAGCAGTATTATATGTCCCAAAAATTCCCTTATAAAACAATATTACACTCAAAGTGGGAGACAAAACTCTAAGCAGGGAGAGCACTTGAGGACAATATCAAAATTAGAATTTGCTCCATCATATAGTTCCCCATAGCTGGGTTTGAAATTTTCTACTGCTCCTTTAAGAATATGAATTCAGGTTGGGAAACAATTCCAGCAGCTGACATCAACTGCTCTACAGATCAAGAGTTTTGCAAGCGTACTTTAATCCTGGCAATCTGTGACATATAATGTGACTGATCAACAGTGGAAGAACATTCAACTTCAGAGGAGATAAGCACTCTGCTCATGGAGCTCTGGGAAGAATACAGGGAGTGACCACGGCTATTTTAAAGAGCAATGAAATTATCTTAACACAGGAAGGGGCTTTGTTTTTCTGGGTGGCCTTTGTTTTTCACAGAAGGCTGTGTGGATCCACCAGTTGCATGGATCAACTGCTTTTGCGAGTGGCCTTAGTTAACTGTGAGCTCTGTATGCATTTCTTTGCTAGTGAGACAAGCATGGCTTGAGCCAGCACAGTGTGAAAACTAAGCAACCAGCAAAATTAACTTTGAACATAGTAGCAGACTTCAGCTGGCTTTAACCCACACAGACTGTCACAGAAACTGGGGACAGCTTGTCTCATGATAGATCATATACAGACTTAGAGATAGTGCATATACAGGAGTCACAGCTGCACAGTGATCTCTGTACTGCAGACATTCTGCTTGTGCCATAACTGCTCATGTCAGTCCTGCTCAGATTTTGGCAAACACACAGATCATGCTAAGGCCTGGTGTATCCTAGGACTGGTGCCATGAGGTCAAGGTGAGAGCAGCAGGTAGGCAGGACATGATGGACAGGACAGCTAAAGGTCATTATGTAGCTGCCATCACCTACCACTTGCTATCTCCTGCAGCCTTAATTCTTCCATACTGATTGTCTAGCAGTTGTTTCAGAATCCAAAAACTTAAAGAAATAGTATTGACCATACTTCCAAGTTGGAAGGGATAAATATGTCACTTGCTCCTCTAAACAGTAGACATAAAGCCATCCACAAATGTTATAAAAGACAGAAAGGTAGCTAAATATTTTTATAATTAAATAGAATGATAAAGAATAGAAGTTAGCTTAAATCAGTTTTTCCTCATTATGCATAACTTCCTAGAAAAGAAATAATGCAGGTGTGATTGTTTACTATTTCTTCTGAAGCCAAATTAACAGCAAAGCAAAATTCTCAATCTAAATGCTAGTGACAGAAGCAAAAAACACAATCAAGAATATCCATATTACTAATGCATCACAAGACATTAAGTTTAGTGTCCTAAATACCAAGCAATAAAATAAAACTAGAACAATAGGATTGAAATAAAAGAGCAAGAATGACATTCATTTAGTGTCATGATTAGTCATTGCACAAAGCCCTTTTAAGGTAATCCTGCCTTCAAAATAACCATTGTTTCAATATGCATTTCTCTATCACAGCAGCACAAGCTTCAGCAAAACCAGCTGTGACCCACCAAATTTCAACAAAGTATACTGTAAGTAAAGGTATCCTTCTTTCTGTTATTACACCAACAATCTTTAAACATATGCATCACAAAACACAAAGAACTGTCAGTACATCAACACTGTCATCTAAAAGAATTCCTAAATTTCTTGTCCAAAATGCAAATGTACTACAAATGAGGTACATATATTTTTCAAACTGAAGCTATTAAAAAACGTAAGTCACAAAAGTTGTATCATTGCCCTTGTAAGCTCAACACATAGCCTTGGGCATACTACCTGGAGTCTTATGGTGACTGGCATCATCTGTAACCCTTGAAACTCTGTCAGGTAGTCTCTGTTCTGTTGCAGGCTCTGGTAACTTTGAGACACATTGTTCAAACTTCGGAGTCACCACAGTATAACGGAACAGCTCTTCATACTCATCCTATCAGAAAGTGGTGACAAAGAATTATAAAACTACAATTACATTTTAAAAAATTAGGCCTATGTAAGAAGAAGTGTAAATTATTTTCTATAATTTTGAGAGGCTTCTTTTTATTATTATTATGGTGAAAACTAAGTGGATTTCCCTTAAAGTTGCAAAAGCGAGCTGTTTCCTACAGGGACTATAATAATTTAACATTCTCTTGCTTAATGTTCAAATTCCTTCTGATTACAATAGTTGCACTGAAAGACTGCCAGATGCCAGCACTGGATACTATAATAGGCATCTAAAACAAGAACTGGAAAAAACTCCAGTCCCAGACCATGTAAGCTATTAATTTGCCGTTATTATTTCTAATCACTACTATTAGTGCTTCAAAGAAAAACATCTATTTTTATAGCCATGGCAAAGATGCTACTGAACACAGTCACACTTCACATTCTGTAACATTACAATTTCTTTGGTAGAAGTTGTATAGCCAATCATCAAAAGAGATTTGATTATACACAGTGGGTATAATTATTCTCACCTTATATTATTTATTTTAAAAATTATACAGGTATATGGAATATGTATATATAACTTAGAAAGATGCTTTCCTATTAAGAAACTATAAACCCATCTAACTGGTACATGGCATTATGCTATGCACCAAAGTACGCCAATTAATATTTTTTTAAAACCTCCTGATGAAACAGATTTTCAGAATGAAGGTATTTAGCGTTCATTGTGAATCTGTAAACAATCTGTATTATAGCTTAAACATACAATCTAGTAATTAATTAAACAAGTTCCAGTACCAGTTAGATACTAAACCAAATCAAATCTACAAATTAAAAAGTTGGAAAACAATGCTCATTGGAAAATACTAAATCAGGTCACTAGCAGGTATTTTTTCTTCACTTAGTATTATCACATTAGTTCTGTTCAGTATCCTAATGAGGTCAAACCTCAGAAACCAAGTGTGAATTCAAAAATTAATTTTCTCTTCAACCTGGGGAAAGTTAGAGTGAAAACAATGAGTGAAAGGTACCAATTATATGCAGTATGTTTTTGAATCCAACAATGGAAAAGGATAATAATACTTCAAAACTCTCAGTGTAACTTCGATATTTTTGTGTGTTTCATCTAATTAGACAATTTAAGAAGCTAGTTTTGGTATACTTTATCTGAATTCTAGTTTCCATTTAAATGTCCATTTCCCATCTTCTAATCTATCATGCTCAAAGTAAAAAGCCTAAATAAATGTATACGAAGCTATAGAATACATGATGTATCTTTTGGATAAGCAAGTGTGCCACATTCCATGTAAAAAGTATAGTTAGCTGCAAATCAACAAGTTACCAATTTTTCCACAGCCACATCTTTATAAATGCATATGGTTTAGATTTTATAAGATATCAAAAGAAGAAAACAGATAACTTCACAACTGTTACTCAATCACGAACTACATGGAATTCCTTGTAGCAAAATATCAGCTGAACAAAAAAGCCAACATTAGCCTAAACTAATATAAATTAAATGATTCTACAGAAGATCACACCTCTGTCTTCTTCTAATTCTTCCCCACAAACAAGTTAGCTCTCAGATAAAGCTGATCCAGCTGCTTCCATGATTACCTCAGTCAATTCAAAGGACCTAGTAGGTTAGATGTCAGATGCAAATGGGTGTCCCACGTCAAGTCAACCAATTTATTCATTATCACACATTCTGTCCTACTATAGACACGCCTAGCATTCAAAATACATGTATCAAGTTATGGCAGGAAATTTCTTTTAAATTCTAACTCTTTTATTAAAACCCAAAGAATCCAGCCTGTACGGGAATACGCACGCTTATGCGCCAACAGAAAGTGTCAACAGACAGCATCCAGTGACAAATCTGGAAATAAATGTTTATAAATTACAATATTACAACACTGTTGAAATGAAGTTGAAAGGCAAATACTAAAGAAAGCACAGTATCCCAGCTGTAACCAGCAATGCAGACACATGAAAAAAATAATCCTGGAGACAGCAGTGAGAATACGTATGGAAACACCGAGTGATTCAGTGTATTACCTCATTGTTCAATACTCCATAACAAGAATGCTGCAACTGGAATGCAGTATTGACCAGTACATTTAAAATAAAACCATAATAAAATAAAATTAACAACATATCTTTGGTTTACTATCTTGGTTCTCCTTTAAACAAAACTTCCAAGCTGTTTCGTCAACTGCTAACAATTCTGTTCACGTATAAAACTAGAGGAATATAGTTCTATGACCTGAAGATCAGTGAAGTTTTGACTATTTAATGCCTTGGTTTTGTGGAAGTGAATGTAGTGATACAGTGAAAAAATGGCACAAAAAAAATCAGATGTTTTTGGATAATTTTTTCTACTCTTTTAATAAAAATCTGCAGACACTGCAAAGGATTGTAGTCAAGGTTACTAGACAATATGACAAGAACAGATTGAATGGATAGTCTTGTACAACCCAATTACAAGTAATGGAAAGTCTCTAAGTCAGTGGATCTCTTTGTAAGGAAAAAGCAATAATCTGGTCGCTATTTAAAAGCAGCACATTATCAGAAAGGCCCAAGCAAACAAAATAGAATAGACCTTCCGAGTCTATTATTATCTAAACAGAGTAGAGTACTTTCCTGTCAACATTCCTACTGATCTGCTGTGACCTCAGCGTTCTTTTTCAACAGTAACAAACTCCTACCAGGGGTAGCTTTGGGCTTGTCTAGTCTCTTTGCTCTGAATAGATTCCTGAGCAGGGGAAGTGAGGGTATATGTCCATCTCAGGGAGAGCCCTGAGATCCAGTGATGGAATGAGTGGGAATGGTTCAAAATTGTGTCAGGGAGATTGTGTCAGATTTGACATTTCTTTACCAAGAGGGTAATCAAACACTGGAATGGGCTTCCCGAGGGAGTGTTTGATGCTGTGAGCTTGTCACTGTTTAAGAGGCATTACATGCCTCTAATAACATGCTTTAACTGTTGGTCAGCCACAGAATGGTCAGGCAGTTTGGCCAATGACTGATGTAGATCACTTCCAAATGGAACTAGTCTTCTCTAGACATGTTCTCATTCAGAAAACAATTGGTCATTAGTATAAGTTTATAATTCTCTACAATGTGACCTTAGAGCCTCCTTGGTAATCAACCAGGTGATAACAGAAAATTCTGGTCCTTCAAAATTTGCAACATGATGCTCTCATCTTGTTCTCTGACCACAAAAAGCATTGGAAACACAGATGCATTACTATTCCTAAACAAAGATTATGAAAACTTACCCAAAAGATACAAGCACAAGTAGAGAAGTATATGAGCAGCAGAAATGAATTGCCTCTAAAATGTTGTTTAAAAGGTACAAGTCAATTTGAATGACTTGTAAGAAGAAAGGAGAAAACCCCTTAATTGAACAGTGCTGCAGCTGTATATACCCATTTCACCAGGTGACAAATGGGGAGATGCATTTCTACAGGGAAACTAGCAAAAACATGTTATTGTTAAAACTGTCCTGGTTTGGACTGTATCCTACCAAAGGAAAAAAACCCACACAATATACTACTCAAATAGGAATAACCAATTATTAAATGATGCAAATCTGCTGATTTCAAAAGAATGGTACAAAGACTTTATCTAGTATCATTGCAACCTCTTGAAAGAATGAGCAAAGAAAAGCAAACCCCACCAGTACTCTAGTTGTAGCACGTCCTGATATATTTGACAGAGAAAGTAAAAAAAAAAAAAAAAAGAGAAAAGCTTTCATTTCCTTTCTGTGATTAACTTGGCCATAATACTACTCCAGGGGAAATAAATCAGTTTTAAAAAATTCAGCTTTTACAATATCATGGGGAAATCCTAAAGCATAGTTTCTTTTCATCTATCAAAAATAAAGAGTTTCTATCCTACTGTGTCAAATTCTGCCTTCTTGATAAGACTGAACACAAATAAAGAATAACACTAGGAAAAAAAGGTAAGAAAACTACCTGTTTTACTTGCAGCTGATCAAACTGTTTAGACAAGGATTTTTACATAAATTCCTTGTAAAATGCACAAAAGAGGAATCTAACTGAACATATTTTAGTATAAATTTTTTTTGCCATCTACTTTGTTTCTTTTCACTGACATTTTTATTATTTTCCTGTATATGTAAAATATAAAAAAGGTGCACACTTAGTAAAGATTTCCTTGTTGTTATCCTTTGACAAATAAAATGCCATGACAGTAAATCAAATGTTACTGTCTTTGTCCTACCTGAGGATCTGAAGAAACAGAACTGTCCTGAAAAAGGTCTTTTGGCAAAACTGGACTTGTGCTTTTCTCCTCATCAGATGACATTCTGCACAAAGTCTGTAAAACAGTAGAAGCTGAACTTCATTTTTCAGTTTCAGTACATAAACATATATTCACCATATATATAAACATATATTCTAAAGCTGATTCTTCCTGCACCACAAAAGCTCTCTCTGCCGTGGGTAATTTCACACCTTTCGGAATGGCAAGCTCATTTCTGTGCCAATGATGAACATTTAAAAAATTGGTATAAAGACAAATTCAAATGCTGGGATTTCCTGTGGCTGAAGGTTCAAAAGACATGATTATCATCTTCCTACTTCCTGCTGAGCCCTCATATACCAACTATATTTTTAAATACAAAAAATGGACTCTAATGAAGGTTTATTTTGTACTTTTTATTCCTGTATATCTGTGTGTATATGACAGAAGAAATATCACCTTTGGCAGCTCTGCCTTTTTCATTTCCTCTTGGTCTGATAATTTTCTTCTTTCCTCTCTCACAGGAATTATTCCTTATATATACCCTTGGTTTTAGCCTCTCGACATAATGAAATAGCTCTATGCTAGCACTCTGCCTTCTCTTAGCTGATAAATTCTTTCAATACCAAAAAATACTTCTGTAATCCTAAAAAGTCAACTACAACTTCATATACTTTCCTGGATAGTTTCTCAAATTGTGGATCCTGACTCCTCTAAAAGCCCTGAATCTATTCAAAGATGCGTGTGCATTAATGAAGATCACAAAGAACCAAATATCTAGAGCTTACAGAAATTGCATGTGTATTTGCAGCCAGAAGTTAAAAATAGTTTTGTACCTTCCCTTTTCAGTACGCTTCAAAAGAACTTAACTACTGATTTTTCTAAGAAACAGAATGTCAAACAGAGTCCCAGGTGAACACAGACAAGTTCAAGGAAGCAGAAAAGAAAGGTTTTTACTGAAAAGTTTGTTCAGTAATTTAAGACCACTGTCCTGTCTTCTGTTTTCAGTTCTCTAAGATCATGCCCCTGACATGCAATCCAGTGGCTCTAGTTCTCTACTTTTCACTGAAACTACTCTCTGTTCTTCCAAAACTCAAAAGGTTCCTTCATCACAAGTGACAAACCAAAGTGACCTCACCCAGCCCTCACACATCTTACCCCTAAGGCCCTTCACCATCTTCACTGTCCTCCTTTGGATGCTCTCAAATAGCAGAATGTCTCACACTATGGCCCCAAGCACTGCCCCCAGCACTGGAGGTGAGGCTGCCCCAGCTGAGAGCAGAGCAGGACAATCCCCTCCCTTGCCTGGCTGGTGATGCTGTGCCTGATGGCCCCAGGACACACCTGGTCCTCCTGGCTGCCAGGGCACTGCTGACTCATGTTCAACTTGCCACAGACCAGGACCCACCAGATCACTTCAGTGAGACTGCTCTCCAGTCTGTTCATACACTCAGGGTTGCTCTGTCCCAGATGGCTTTTCTGCCTTTGAGGATATCAACACCCCTACCCAATTTAGTACTGTCAACAAACTTAGAATACCTTCAACTCCTCTTGGACTTCATCCAAGTCAACAAAGAAGATGTTGAAAAGGATCAGGCCTAAGATGGAGCCCTGTGGAAACCCCCTAGGGACAGGTCCCCGGTCTGACTGTCACTTCATTCACTGCAACCCTCTGTGCCCAACCGTTGAGCCAGTTGCTCACCCACCACGATGTGTTTATCAAGCTGAGAGCCAGACATTTTGTCCAGAAGGATACTGTGAGAGACAGTACCAAAAGCTTTACTGAAATCCAAAAGGATCACATCAACTGGCTTCCCTTGATCAGGGAGGTGGGTCACCTTGTCATAGAAAGGAATTAAGTTTCTCAGGCAGGACTTTCTTCTCATTAACTCATGCTGGCTGCGATCAATTATGGCATCAATGTTGCAGATTGAAGTAAAGAACTCATCTCTACCTTGTTTATGTCCCTATTCAAAAGGTGACCATCCTCATCATGCAACAGGCTGCCTTTTCTGGACTGCCTTTTGTAATATGACATAATATATTGACATATATAATATAATGACATATTTTTTAAATCTACTTTTTATGAAGCAGTACTGGCCAGCTTCAAGACTAACTGAGCTCTGGACACCTGAACTTCTTGTCTGTGGAGATCTGAATCTCTGTATTTCTCCCATGTAATCTGACTTGGCTTCCACTGGATATATGCTTTCTTTTTTTGACCTAGCTTCAGAAGAAGATCCCTGTGCAGCCAAGCCAGCCTAAAAATAACTTGTCAGCTTTGATCTCAGTGAACAAGCACTAAGTACCACAAGATACCGGATAAGTTTCTAAAAGAGAAATCAAGGGATATTAAGACACCACCTCTGGGTCAACAGGCTAATTTGCTAAGCTGCAAATCATTATATGGTGAAAGACAAGTGAGAAGAACATCCTCAAGCTTACCAAGTTATTCTAAATTTACCCAAGCACTTGCCAAAATAAGTCCAACTTCATTAAAGAAAGAGTCCTGCTAGTAGCTGCAGTTTCTTCCAAATCATAAGCATACAACTGCATTAGTAACATTGCTACTTTTAAGAAATGGGATGCAACTATAAAGACCTTGTTCTGACTCACCATCCTTGCTCTTGTCCTTAATTTTGAATTAACCTATGCTCACGTTTTTGTGTGTTTGGCTTTGTTTGTAACTAAAGATGATGCTTTCCAAATAATTTAGTGTTTCACTTGGATCAGAGGACTCAACAAATAGGAAAGAGAATCATGTAGTGGATAAGGTCAGAACAGATCACAGTGGGTCACTTAGTCTAACCCTACTGTTTAAGTAAGGTCATCCTAGAGCACAGGATTGCATCCAGGTGGTTCTTGAATATCCCCAATGAGGGAGATTCCACAGTGTCTGTGAGCACTCTGTTCCAGTGCAGGATCATATGCACATTATAGAAGCTCCTCCACATGTTCAGGTGGAATTTCCTTTGTATCTGCTCATTACCTCCTGTCCTATTGCTTGGCACCAGTAGGAAGAGCTCAGCTCCATTGCCTTGGCACCCTCCCTTCAGATAATTAGACATTGTTGAGGTCTCCTCTCAGCTGTCTCTTCTTGAGGCTGAAGAGACCCAGCTCCCTCTGCCCTTCCTCTTGAGATACTCTAGTCTCCTCATCAACTCTGTAGCCTCTGCTGCCCCATTCCAGGAGTTCCACGTCTCTCTTGTCTTGAGGAGCCCAAAACTGGACACAGCACTCCAGGTGAGGCCTCACCAGGACAGAGTACAAGGGCAGGATCACCTTCCATGACCTGCTGGCAATGCTCTTCCTAATGTCCCCCAGGATCCCATTGGCCTTCTTGGCCACCAGGACACTCTGCTGGCTCATGGACAGCTCGTTGTCCACCAAGACCCCCAGGTCCTTCTCCTCCAAGTTGCTCCCCAGCAGGTCAGCCCAAGATGCCTGGGGTTGTTCCTCCCCAGGTGCAGAACCCTGCATTTGCCTTTGCTGAATATCTGATGGCTCCTCTCTGCCATCTCTCCAGCCTGTCAAGGTCCTTCTGAAGGGCTGCACAGCACTTCGGGGTGTTGGCCATTCCTCCCAGTGAATTCGCTGGGCAGACATCTGCCCTTTCATACATACCATGGATGAATAAATTAAACAGTTCTGGGCCCATTACTGAACCTTGGGGGAACTCGGCTGGTGATACAACTACATCTCTTGCCAAAAGAGACAAGACATATTCGTTCCCTTTAGCTGTACTCCCTTGCAAAGCACCGCTGCTCACGCTTTTTACTCCTCACAACAGCAGCTCCGCAGCTGCCCCGACGCCGGCAGCGCCGACACAGCTGAGACCACGGCTGTCATGGCAGCCGGGGACAACAAAGACAATCCGCCGAATGTCCCACAGAAATCACAAGGAGGCAAAGGGGTGGTCAGGCAGCAGAGTATACGATAGATTATAAACAGGAGATCCTCCTTTTCTTTTCTTGTACAGGGCTTTTAAGCCAACCAGCCCAACCAGTAGGCAGGGAGTGCCCACTGGCACCCTCAGGAAACTCGGGGAGGGATTGCAGGCGGCAGTGCGACCCCCGGGCAGGAGAAGGGGTGCTGTGGGAAGGACGGCGCGGCCCCCGGTCCCCCCCCCGCTCACCTGCGGACCCCGGCGGCGCC
>VWYI01042109.1:21686-40554 GCA_013399455.1 Anthoscopus minutus
CGGGCGGCCGCCGCCCGCCGGCACCGACGGTTTCAAACTGCCGGAGCGGAAGAGGAACTACCTCTGCGATAGGCTCAGGGTGCCTTTGCAAAGCGCCTTCCGATTGGGCGGCTTGGCGACGAAACAGCCAATCAAAGTCGCCAGGCCGGGGGCGCGCAAGCCACCACCCCGCCCAGCCCGGCGGAGGCTCGTGCCGCACGCTGANCGGAGTCGTGCGTGGTGGTGCTGGCGGTGCTGGGGAAGGGACTGTGCCCGATTAAAAGCTTTGGTGGGGGGTGGGAGGGCTGGATCTGTTCGTGTTGGAGAGCAGCTGCTGACGGGAATTCCTGTGGAGAATAAAAATCTAAAGGGAAAAAAAAGAGGAAACTACATTCTTACATTCTTAGACGATTCCGTCTATGCTAATAACGAAGCTATCAACCGTCCCGAGCAGGAGTTTTGTGCAGTAATGCTGCGGAAAGTGGTCTTGGCTTGTAGTTTTCAGCGTTCCTTTCTAGGCCCGGTTCCCCTAAAGCTTTGCGTAGGCAGACAGGCGGGATGGGTTCGGGAGCGAAATCCGGCCAGCCCCGTGACAGGACTATGTCGCACGCCTCTCCTGAGGCAAATAGTTCTCCTTGCTGCTATCTCAGGGCTGTGATAGAAAGAAATACAGCAGCGAATTTTAAAGATTTTGTCAGCAGGCATCAAGGAATAGAAAGTCCTTATGTCCTTTCCAGCTTTCTTACTATACCATGGTAATTGATCTTTTGTAAGGCAAGCTGTGACACTGAAAATGATGCGATATTATTTCAAATTTATTTACAGCACTGGACTCTGACTACAGCATGGCACTGGGCATGGTAGTGCCCCAAGCCTTCTGGTCAAGCTCTGTAATATGAGATCGTACCTTATACAGTGCCAACATTGTGTCTGACAACATAAGATAATTCAGGCATAAAAGATGCAGAGAGGCACAAAAGTATAACTCATTTTTGCCCTTTATAAATGTCCACAGCAATACATATACCACGTTCTAGAGTCTTTTGCCCCTGTGACACAGTTGAGCAAGTAAGGAAACCACCAGAAAATTTTACCCCTCTTATAAGTCCTCCTAAACTGAGCCTCTTCACATAGTAGAAGCCTACTTCAGCATTTGTTGAAGTTCTTGTTTAGACAACGTGGCAGTGGAGGGTTGGTTTTAGCTGCAGCATCTACTTAGGTCAGCATGATTTGATGAGCAATATTTCCAACCTGAGGGGTCACTGACTGTGCAGTTACTGTGTTTTCATTAAGGCTTACAGTGACATTGGTTGATACTAGTTTCCAGAAACGAGTAATGGAAGGGCTACATTTGTGGATGGATTTCAGTACGCATGAAGGGGTATGTGGTTTCAGAAATACATATATTTTTAAATCAATTTGGATACAAATATCTATGGTAGGATCTTCAGTTCCAGTTAAGTTTGGGCATTGCATTTTGTGAGGTCTGCAGGAGCACAGGCCTCAGACCTTGTCCCATTCCTTTTTTGACTGCTGAACTGAACCTGACATTCAGCTGTAATCACATATATTGGTAACAAATGTGCACACCAAAGCAAAGCATAGCTCATTTTCCCTTGCTACAACTAGCTTTTCCAAAAGGTCGTAGCTGAGGGAGGATATTACAATAAACCAGAAAACCAAAGTTTTTCTGGACAAAGGGCAGTAGAGTTGTTACTGTACCCTAACAGCAATGAATTTGTAGGATTGGATCATCTCTCAACTCCGGAGTAAGCTTCATGAGACATAATACTCATGGACTCCATAGCAAAGGGCAGGAAGCACAGTGGCATTTGTAGCCAGGAAACATGGCAAGATTTCTGGTCATGGGCTCTCCTCTACACATAGCTGGTGTTTTAAGAGGCTGCACATAGCTGAGAGTGAGAGAGAATATCTTCCAAAGACAACTTAAATCATGGAATACAGATTAAGCCCTTCTGAGCCTTCTAACTACTAAAGCAGCCTCCAAATATATATATGTATTTTTGGGGGGGGTGTGGCATGAGGTCACAAGAAAGCAGAACTGCAATGTTTGCCTGGTGCATGCTAGTGAAAAAGAGCACATTTCTTGTCGCCGACCAAATAATTTAAGTTTGCTTATCAAAATGAAGAGATGACATATGCTTCTATCATGCTTTTAGTGTTAATTTGTTTTGCACTCTGCTGGTGTAAAAAATATGATGAATCTTCATAAAATAGATTTAAAATACATAACTACCACTGGCACATAAAATAGAGCCTTTAAATATGTGTTTAGCTTTCATTCTTACATCTGTGGGAAAATGCAGATATTTGAAAATTGAAGGAGTTCACAATGGGTACTCAAACCAGTCTTTGTGATACTAACATCTACTGCTACTTCGCAATTAGATGGATAAAAAGAAAAGGAGATCAAATAATGTCAAGCTGATTACTAGTATAGAGGTATAATTGTAGGTAGTTAGAGACCAATGAAATGACAATAATTACCCTATTCCCACAATGGGGATTTTATAGTGTATCTGACTAAACCTTCCATTGAAACTTTTTGAATCTGAACTGTATTTAAAAAATACCTTCCATCTTACACATTGGATTCTATTGTACCATAGAATGTACAATTATTTTCACAGAAGGAAGGAGTTTTTTTATGCTTTTGTGATCACATATGTTCATCTGCTGCTCTAGCCAAGCATATGTTGCAGCCGTGATTGAAGTCAGGAAAAGTATGGTCATCTGTGCTGACTAAGAATTAATTTTGAAGCAGGTGCTCTTCTGAGCTTTTGAAGGAGGCAGGTAGAAGGGAGGCAGGAATTTGAACTGATTTGATGGCATTAACACATTTAATATCACAAAGTCACATTTTCTTTCTTTAAAACTGTTTTTGAGGAATTCAAAGTTAAAAATAAACATCATCCAGTTTACATGAAACAATAATGAATTTTTAGTGTTTTCTATAGTTCTACGGGTTGCTGAAAAACATTTCCAGTGTTTTCTATTTCCCCCCTCTAGCTACCATGATTATATGATTGAAGACCAGATATTTTGTGGTACTTTAAGAGTGGATACTGGGTGGTTATTGTTTGACTCTACCAGATTATCTGTTTGAGTGTTTGCTGTGTGAACATAAGGTCTGCATTCTCTCATGTGGAGTGCTAGTTCCAGCTCTGGCTTCTAGGTAGATCTATGCCTTGTACAGTGTGGTCTCACTATCTCTCTTCTGCTCCATGGCTCCAGGTGTCTCAAAGACAGCTGTTGAGTGTCTGGAGGCAGAGAGCCAGGCAGAAGGTGCTGAGCTCCATCTTTTGGGGCTTTAAATTCGAGGGACTGTCACATTATGGCTGCTGCCTTGTGCGGTGGGACTGTTGCAATTGGGTGGTCCAGGACCATTCCTATCCCACCACATGAACTGAAATATTGAATATAAGATTGACAAATCACTCATTTAAAGCCTCACAAGGATTTTCTTGTTCTGACTGCATTAGAAACGTTTTTCAGAATATGGCCGTTTCATACATAACTGAAATTTTCATTTTATACAAAAAATAATGTGTAACTATAGTGAACATGGGCAATGTGGCAGTGCAGTTTTGGAATATTTTGGAAATTACTGGCATTTTTTTCTTGTGATAATGCTGATAGTGGAAACAAACTCACCTTGTAAATATTGAATGCCTCAGTGTTAAAGGGCTGTATCTTCTATCTGCTCTTCCCTTGTAAAAATGCTCTTCAGACTATGCCTCTTATATAATGGTTAGTGCATATATCAAGTAAATATTGTTTTTCAGAAAAAAATCCAAGGGAATTGTTATCAGTATTTAAAGATTGAAAAGTCTGGAGTTTAGTATTTGCTCTTACCTGAAAATATGTGGGGTTTTTTTACAGGCATATCAGCTTATATCTTGACAGACACAAGACAATATTGAAGAGCCTATAAATATGAAAGGCCCAGTGAGCATATTCACATATATTTAAAAGTTTCTCCCAGGGCAATTGAGTGTTTGCAACTCAAGTAAGTGTTTTGACGTCAGTCATCAGTCTTCTCCCCATTAGTGACAACCTATCATGACAGAATTTATGAAGAGATTTTTCATGAATAGCAAGGATGGTTTTTCTGCTGTAATTACTTATTGACATGTTAGGTAAAGATTTTCAGTAACATAGAAAAAAATACTTCTCTTACAGTACCTTGGTAACTATACATGCACCTGTTTTTCAAGCTTCTATCTTTTTTCTAGTGTGATACCAAAACAGATAGTCAATAGTTTTGCCAAAAAGCACTGGGAATATTTTTGTGTTTTTTCTCCTTTTAAACTGTAGAGAACAGGTGAAATCTCATAAGATATTAAAAGATCAACATCCATAGAGATCATTCAGTGACAGGGTGCACATATGCAAAATATTTTTGATGGCATATTCAGCTGCAGGGGCAGTAGAACACCTCTGTGCTCTCTAGAGTATTGAATGACTGTAAAACTCAAAGCATCAGCTTCTTCCAAGACTAACATGAGGACTTCCCACTGAAATATGCTTTTGAAAATCATATCTGAAGAATGAATGCTGGGCTTGTAATTGTTCCATGCAGCCGCACACAGGACTTTACAGAACGGTATAACTGTATTTCTTGTAGGAGTTGGCAACAATTAAACTGTTTTTATTGAAAATAAGTATTGATTGATAGAAGCTGATTGTATTAATATCTGTTTCTAAGGAGAATGCAATCTTTATCAATAACAATTGTGGTGTTTATTGCTATCTTTAAGAAATCTGCACACTGTTCTTGCTTTTCATACTTCTAAGAGTTTCTTTGCACAAGGGAGTACTATGCAGGTTATTTAGATGATATTTCCATTGTAAAATACAGACTCTTTTGGCAAATGAAGTGCAGGAAAAGTTTGAAATGGTTAATATGCAGCAGTCAGTCAGCCTTCTTCCAAGAGCTGCCTATTTACTTGAGAGATTGTACAGCAGTCAAAATGTTTTAACATCTCTTCAGCATCTTATGGCAGGATCAACATGTTGGCTGTTGACAGCTGTAAACATGTATATTTGCACTCTGGTTTGAACGCCTTCAGATCCTTTGCCTCCTCTCTCCCTGTTCTCCGGCAAGGTCTGCAGTCCCTGTGCATGCCTGCTCCGCTTCACCGCGGGCTGAAGGACACCCTCCTCTGGGCAGATTTCTTCCCGAGACGTGAATCAGCAGGCAAGGTCGCTGACGGCATTGCCAGGATGGGCCGCGCAGAGATGTGCCTCTGCAGTGACGCAGCCTTTGCTCACGCAGGAGTCGCCAAGGATTTTTACATCACCTCTACGCCAGGTGGCAACATATCATGCTGCTCTGCTCGTGATCTCGTTTTAAAGGCACAAACCCTTATAATATGCAGCATTCTGTAGAATGTAGTCAGTAGTGATTTTTTTTAAAAAAAATCAAATTAAGTATTGTTATTGCATTTATGTCTCATTATATTAATGTTGACAAAGACTGGTTAAATGCCATTAACTATAAGGAAGAAAAGAATTCAATGAGATGGTCTAAACGGTGTAAGAGTGTGCACTAAAGGTACCATTTAAGTTTTAGAAAGTGCTGTTTGCATTAATTTTAAGATGCAAAGTGCTATGTGTTGCAACAGTTTTTTTCTTTCAAATTTTCTGGGACCTAATTACTGAAAAATTCTCTCTGCTAATAAGGAAAGTATTTGAAGGACTAGCACCTTCAATTTAGATTGTAATAAAAACTCTGGTTGCTGCTAAAAGGCCTTTCAAACAAGTGTTCAGATGTCTGTGACATTCCAGCTGAAATGTTTCGTGTGGTATTCATACTGCTAACTTAAGGCCTTTTTATTGCAGACATCTGGGCTTTGCATTTTGGATTCCCGTTATAGTTGCTTAAGGGGCATCAGATGTAGCTTCGTCTGGAAAATCTTTTAGTCTTTTGTACTCCTAGCAGAGAAACAAGTGCCTGCAGGGTTCAGTTGATCTCATACATTTCTAAAAGGTCAGATGAATCATACCACAAAGGTGCTTATCACTCTGTTATGACTATAGAGTCTAGCAAACTAGTTCAGATATCTGCATTTTAGACATTTGCATTTGCTCAGATGATTCCAATCTTTTGAAAATAGTTGTTCTTCAAGTGCAACTACAGGCTGTCAAAGAATTTGATTACTAAACCACAATTTTTTTCAATTTGACATCCAAACTCTACTAGCCCAGCTAGGACAATCATCTGAGTAATTCTATCCATTTTTTGGAGGGAGGAGATACAACTCCCACTACATCAGGTGAGAAATAGGTCTGGTAGTGCCTGTTCCATTCCAATTCACTGTATTAACATCATAATAACATAGTAAAAACAATATAAGGCTATAAGGGAAGGGAATTTGTTAAAGGCTTAAATGTCTTATTCTTTAAGATTTGTAAAACGTGTAAAAAGCAAAACATAGCCGTTTTTAAATAAACATTTGTGAAGTATTTAACATGCAGAAAAGTAAACTGACAAATGAAACTTTTATGGAAGACAGTATTATGAAAGAGAACAGGAGATAGAGTGTATTTGAAAGGAATGATAAAGACAAAACCAAATCCTGGAGTGTGAACTGAAATTGTGTGAACTGAAATTGTGTGAACTTGATTGAACTTGAGTGTGAAATTAAGGGAATAAAAATGCTTATGGAAATTTTTGCTGCCTTGAATAAAAGAGGAAGGAGAGGAAGGGATATGAAGGTGTGTGTTTGTAGATAAGTGGCAGTGTTTTGGGCAGAATGTCAAAAGCATTGACATTGGAGTGAAGCCCAACAGAACCAGTGACAGAATGAAATGTGAGTATGGGACTACTTTAGAATGAATTGATTAATCAGCAAAGTCAGAGGCTGGAAATCCCACAAGAAAAACTGTGTTTTACTTACTAACTTTTGAAATTCATAACTTACCACACAAAAAGTTTTCTTACTTCAAGGTAACTAGCAATGTTGCACTCACACACCATCTCTAATTATTTTTGTAAGAAGATCTTGAGACAGTGATTGAAGGTTGAGGTGGCAAATGTAACTGAATATCTAAACTGTTGCCTAAAATATATTGCTATGTACGTAAAAGCATCTCAAACTCTGCCCATACCATGTTGGATTTTGAGCTGCCCATCTTTACTTGGGAAAAAGGTCTTTGGTGGCAATAAGAACGTGAGTTTGGTTTTTAACTATTGTTATACCTTCCTCTTAAAAATGCTATAATTAAACTGGAAAAACCTTCCAAAAAAGGTAAAAAGGATCTTAATTGTGAAGTTACAATGGGAATAATAATTAGGCAAACCAGAGTTTTTTGCCCTGGAGAACAGATTGTTCTATGGAAATGTTAAAGAGGGCTAAAGAAACCCAAATTATATGAAGGTGGTACACTAAGGATTTCTTGTTTAGTCTCATTTCCAATAAAAAAAATGTTGAGCATCAGTTGAAGCTAACAGAAGCATCAGTCAAAGCAAGCAAGAAAGCTTGGTTCTTCATCTTGTTTTAGCACCTGCAATATCTTTTTCAAGAAACTCCACAAATTCACTCTATATATTTTATATGCCTTCAGAATAGTGGATAATTTAAAGAAGGAACATCCACCAATACCTATTGAATAAAAAAAGGCATTATCCCTGGCCGAAGAATTCCAAATGTTGCAAATCTTTGGAGATCTCATTATGTGCTGCATTTTTCCCTTTTTACTTCGGATGATCTTTTGGAAAATGGTTACTAAGCTTGATGAATCAGTAGCTTTTGCTCTGACCTAGAATCACCCTCATGTTAGAAATAAAGCCAGTCTTAAATAATAATAGATTTATACGGTAGTGTTAAAATAGAATTACAACAAAAGCATGTAATTTATATTGAGATATTTTTTCAGATAAATATATGATATCTATCAGATTGTATTTAAGGTAGAGTGATTCCTTCTTATTCCATGTGTGAAGTACAGTTTTCCTTATTGTAGTTTCAGGAGAGTGCTTAACAATGTTGAAAAATTTTGAGTATGTCAGTCCTGTAGCAAAACCAATGACGATATAAATAGGAGAATAAGTGGTATAGGGGCATATTATCTTTAAGTCTTCTGTTTTCATCTCTGATGTTTTCTTCCTGAAAAAGCATCAATTTTGCTTCTCTTTTTAGTTTTGTTTGCTAGATTTTGTTTAATTTCCTATCTCCCACTTGCTTTAGTGAGGAATAGATGTATTTGTGCCAAAACCAAGAACACTGACTTACACTGTTATCAGTGTATTTCTTTTATAGGAGGGCATATCTAGCCAGTAGTGCCAAATATGTGGTAAGTGCTGCAGTAATTCACATTTTTCTGCTTCCCTCCTTCAGGACTGCACATTATACTCTCCACCATGTGATGTGAATGCAGATGGATCTTTGTAGCTGGAGGAAGAAAATAAAGGAAAACAACTGTTTGCTCATATTGTGGCTGTGTATGTGAAGCTTGAGAGGAAAAGGTACCCTTTCAATGTAGTTTTCACTTTAATGGAATTATTGAATGTGGGAGCATAAAAGTAGCTAGCACTACCTGTCCAACCGTGTTGTATCTGTTTGGATGCAGAAAGTCAGAACTAATTTAATGAAACTGGTATTCAAATGAAGACAAAGGTCTTATATTCAAATACAAATACCTATTAATATGAAGGCAATAATTTAGAACAGCTTTAAAGGTATTAAATTTCTTTACCATCAAGCTCATACTCACTAAAGTCTATGTGGGAATTTCTTTTTACAGTACTTGGAAACATACCATCCATCTGTAGGCAGGTATTACAGCTCTTCCAGCTTTCCTTTCCGTTACATAATCAAACAATACTCAAAATTCAGCTGAAAAAGCTGAAACACTTTTCAGCAGACAACCTGCAAAAATAACATAGCATAATTTTTTAAAAGTGTGCATAGTCTTTAGTGACAGAAAGACTGTAGTAAGAAGCAGGCCTTTAAAGAATACCTCAAATGGATGAGCTGCTCTGTTGAAATACAGAAACTGGGAAGCTGGAATTGCTTTCAGTAATGTATCTGACCCATAGAGTATTGGTCGGTGTTAGTGCTGGTCTCCTTTTGGATTATAAATTGACTTTGATGGATTATAATTAGGAGCAGGAAATAAAAATTGAGAAGATGCAGTAAAGGACAAGAAAACCTTAAAAATGATAACTCTCTTACTCTGGACAAAGGCAGAAGCTGATGCAAATGCAACCAAACAAATTCTCACTCAGCAAAAAAAAACATGCTTCATGCTAACTTAGAAGACATTCATTTTGAAGATGTTATAAATATTTGGGATGAGATTTTGATTGCATAAATTTAGTTATAAAGCCCAGAATTACATCTGAGCTAGAAGCTAAAATAGGTGATTTAATTTGTCCTAAAGTGGAAATCTTACACCTGTTAGAGGACACAGGTGATGTCTAAAGCTAAATGAAAAGTATTCCATTCTTTCTTGAGGTAAGGGTGCCCTTGCTGTGCTGTGGTGCAGGAAGAGGAAGGTGAGTGTGGAGAACAGCAGCTTCTTTTTCAGATCCAAGTTCAAAGACACAATATTCATGTTTTTGTGGAATGTTTCATTGGGAGATAGATCGCTATCGTTTCTTTAGCTTAACAGAAAGATAGTTATGTGTATTGGCTCTTCTAAGAAGGAGACAGTCTGAAAAGAAATGCAAAAGCAGAATAGAAATTTGTGAGGAGGAAAGCTATTGGACTGGAAACAGACCGTTTCCAGGCTATGTACTGGACAGTACACAGAATAATGTTTGACATGGTGGGAAACTGCTCTGCTGGAGTTAAAACCTGTCTAAGGGAGAAGCATCCTCCCTGTTGGATGCCATGAGGTGTCTGCATCCAGCCAGTGAGCTGTGGGTTCAAGCTGCAGGAACATATACCCACACTTTTGATGCGCATATGTGAAGTCATGGGGCTCTTTCACACTAGCATGTGATTCAGCGGGTTGTAATGAGCTGAACAGATCCATGGAAAGTGAGGCCACCCACGCCTCTAGCAGGAGATGTGTGAGGAGGGGAGCAAGCATGCCCAGATTAGGTGCATGCACTTGTAGCTAACGAGAGGTCCTGTGAGAAAGATATGCACGTGTAAATGTATTTGTATATCTGTCATTATAGTGTTTTGGGTGGGTTGTTGCAGGAGGTGGTTTTTGTTTGAGTATATTATAAGCATTTCATATTCATCTAATGTGGTCTATTAGCATTTTGCTTGCATCTAATATTGTGGTTTATTTGTATTGCTGAATTTTAAATATAGAGCTCACTGATTGCTGGTTAATTTCATGCTGTTAATAAATTGCATTAATTCTGATTTTCCCTCTGATAATGTATCACATTTAACAAATTATCTGTGAGCTAGGTATGCTGTAACTGTAATAAACACATCTGTTAAATACAGCACCACAGAAAGGAAAGGACAAGGGTTTTGTTTAGCTGTTGAATAATAGCAAAATCAATAGCCAAGTAAATTTTGATATATAAGATCTTGCCAGTCTCTGAAATGCCTATCATTGAAACTTCTGAAATTTTGTCTACAGGTACAATGAAAAGAAAAGTAAGAGACAGTTTCATATCAGTTAACTTACAGTAGTTCTTGAGGGATATCCTTCTGAAACTGGGAGCTTGATTAAGAAACATAATTCAGAAAGGACAAGTCATAGTCCCTTCATTATGACTTGAGTGAAAAGGGAAATAGAATAAGTATTGCCCATGGAAATTATTAATACACCAAGAACATTTTCTGTGAGATGCTATGCAAAGTGCTGCATTCTAGTTTTATGGTGAACAGATTCTTCAAAGAGCACAGTCTCAATTAGAACCCTGGAAATAAAAGAGGTATTTGAGTAATAATTGGAATCATTTTTTCTCTAGTTAGATGACATAGTTGAGATATGTTTCAGTATGGCAAGTTCATAGGCTTTAGTTTTAAAATGTTATTACAATTTTAATTGACTCAAAGATTTAAACTTCCCGATTTAGGGTACCATGAGCAAATAGATTTTGTTCCTGAAGACCTTTGTTAAAAAACTGTGGAGTTATATGTACAGTAAGCAGACACTGTGATCTGTGTTGAATTTTAACATACTTTGGGGATATAAGACATTGTCTTATTGTCTTAGCTATAATTGTGGAGCATGGTTGTAATGGTGTAATGCATACATTCATTTTTAATTGTTAAGACACTATTTGCAAGACTGTACCTTATTTTTCTTCTTCATGTTGCCTCATGCTACAGTTTTATCATTTCAGTTTTAGTTCTTCAAAGATACTGGTATGTCTTGAAAAGAACCCTTTTTACATTTTTAAATTTTTTTTTCCTTGAAAAGGAACAATTGAAATGCAATATTAAAGAAATTACATAAAGACTCTAGCTGGTGGCCTTGGCAACGCCTAAGAAAACTCAGAGTTGTAAAAAAGTAGTATTTCCTTCTTTTTCTTTTTTTTCCTGATTTCTCAGATATAGCATAGCATCAGTGCAGAACAGTTAAGTGTTGTCATCACTTACATTATATGGCAAGAATATATAACATCTAGATACTGTTAAGAGTCCTTTTTGAATTTCTGTATAGTGAATGCAGGTGAGACATCACATTGTCAGCCCTGTAGCTCATTTTATTCCTGGTACTGAAGGTACAATTTTAAATATTAAAGTGATTGTTATTTTATATTTAATCAGAGATGGAGGCCAGCCCCTCGGTCATACAGACTCTACAATTTACTCTACATCATAACTATTTCTGTTTAGACAGACATAGTTTTCTTTCTGTATGTAGAGAAAATAATTATTTCCTGAGATCCTCCTGCCTATCCTTGCTCATAATTGATAAAAGGAAGGATCTAATGTTCCTGGCTGAGAAAATAATTACGGAGTTCTGGTTTCTCCTTGACCTTGTAATATGTTTGCAAAGTGCTTTGAAAACCTTGCTAGAGAACATACTAATATGTGCAGTGCAGTATCCCTATTTGTTAAAGAATCTCTATTCCTAACAAGTAATAAGATCCAACATACTTTTTCATCTGTTGTCCTTTTATTTACTACTTCTACATTCAGATCATGAACACCATTCAATGAGATCAGCAGCTAAACAGAATGAAGAATGGGAAATTTGAAAAGACAGCTTAGGGAAGCCAAGCAAATGACTGGCACTGCTCATGGCTGGGAAACCTACAAGGTGTATGGATTCTTAATTAGAGTTTTTGAGAGACATTAACCCTTCTGTTCTTTTTTTAACCTATCCTGTATATATAAAGTCTTATTATAGATCCAGGGCCATAATTTGTTTGATTGAGTAGTTGATTTATTGCTACAATAAATCTTCCAAAAGCTACATTTTTCTGTTTTTATTAATACATGGTGGTATCTTACCTTAATAGAGCAGTGCTTATGAAGATAATTTCATATTTAGGAAAGCCTTCTTTAGTGTCAGACCATGTCCAGAGTATTCTGATACAGCTTCTCCCAGCAGACAATACTAATGTGATGGTTTTACTTCTTGGGCTAGTTGTATTTTTTTTCTTGAAGTTACATGAATTTTTGTATTCATAATTGTATTTATCCTTTTATCTGATCTTGCTTATCTTTCCATTAGACAATGTTTATTGTTAGAAACTCTAAAAATTTGGTGAGGGGTAGTTCAGTTGTGTTGTGCTGCAGACTTATCACTTTTACAGCATGTCATACTCCTCCCCTGTCTGCATAACTTAATAGGACTGCAAAGTCTCCTTTGGATTTCAGAATGTACACACAAATACAGATCTTCTGAGTGTTTGTGTAGTTTGCTTTGTGTTGTCTCCCTTCCCAAAATAGCTTATGAGTAAGCTCCTGAAAGTGTGGTACTGAGAGAAATAATGTTTGGAGGTTTTAGCTTTTATTTTCTTCAATAGCCTGTGTAATTATTTATCTGTTTACCAATTCATTTCACATACATACATTTCACTTGCATACCACCACACTTAAGTTTTTGTGAAGATTTGTAGTGTAGTATTTCTCTAGGTACGTTTGGGATATATTTAGAGAAAGGTGGGGAAAGTATGTAAAATTTCAAAACAAATTCTTCCAGCAAACTTGTACCACATTTTGAAAAAGGAGAGAAATGAATGAAATAAAAAGAAATTATGGTGCCTGTCACGGTTTTTGAGACAGTTATCTGTCAGGGAAGGCAGAAAAAAATTTAAGCCCCCACCCTCTCCCTCCGAATTATTATATCTCGAAAACACGGAGTTCTCAGGCAGAGATATGGGGATAGGAATAACAGTTCTTTACTAATATATGTATATATATATATATTAAGGTAAACCAACAACAATAACTACAGTATTAACAACGGAACAGAACAGGGATCCCGTCTCNAAGGACCCAAAAACCCGCTCCCCTCTCCACTGCCCTCGAGGGCCCAGCCGATCCTTTTGTCTCTTAAAGTACCGAAGATGTACCAACCATCAAGGCTTTTTCTCTCAGCTAAATAGGAGAAATTCTAATAGCTAAGAAACGAAAAAAAAACATGTAACCCCCAACAGTGTCTGCAAGCAAAAATTAAGTGGAACAAATAAAGGCCTGGTCAAGAGGAACTTCTGGGTGAATCTGTATTGTGACAACTGTCGGGTCTTAATCATCATTTGATATTCAAATATTATTAAATAATGAAGTAGCTAAATGTCATTCATCAGTATTGTTGCTGGACTTTAAGGGTATGAGAAATTGAAATGTAGAGAGTTCAATCTCACAGTTTTCGAATTGGATGATAATTTTGCATGTTTCCATTTGTATGTGCTGGCTATAAGATAAATAAGAAAGAGTTTGATAGAAAGGTCCTCCACTGAGGGTAGGACTTCATGTTGGTTTTCCTGCTGAGTACTCAGGTTCTTTCAAAAGCAGTAGGAGCTGCAAGTGCTCACTGTGTGTAGAGCTGAACAGAACATGTGAACTTGCTTGTCAGCTAGTGTCACTGAATATTTGGAAATGTTTACTAGCCACAACCTATCCCTTTCCTTCACTGGCATAGTGAATGCATTTGAGATAGTCTTGAAGTCTCGTGTGAAGGGATTATAACTTTCAGAGCTTGTCCAGTAAGATACTTAAGGATCCCAATCCTTTTCTTCAGAAGTAAGGTTAGCTAGCCCAAGTTCAGCCTGGTCATTTCCTTGGCTCCTGTTAGCTTCTCTGACTGTGAGCCAGAGCTCTGCCAATATAAATACCTGCAGTGAGGCTCTGACAATGTGCAGCAACTATGGCAAGCCTCAGACGTTGGATTAGTTTTTTCTTCTGAATCAATGTAATTGTTGGGTACTTTTTAATTATTTCATTTTATCTCTTGAACATAAGAATTATGAAAAAAGATGCTCTGGTCTTAACTTTTTTTTTCCCCTCAATGGAGTATTTTTTATCAGAGAGGATTTTTCAGCTATTTGAGCTTCCAAAGAAATGAAGTTTACTTGTGTAAAGAACCTTTGCTGAGGAGATATTTTTGGTAGAAAACATGTGTGTTTTCTAGCAGGAACATCTGCAAACTGGAAGGTAGGAAGGAGGGAAAAATGTGCAATAAAATTCATCCACTTTAAAAACCTCTGTAAATGGTAATTAAAAAATACATAGTATATCCTACAATGTCATGAGTAGATACAAACTTCTTAATAATTGCTACATGTGGCTTTCACATGATACAATACATGAGGAGGAAGAAAGACAAAATTGTGATGAGTCCTGACTGCTTGTTTCTTTATTTTCCCTGTTAACCTCTACAGCTCATTTCTTGAGCATGTTTCTCTAGAGTGACTATTTGCAATAAATTTTTTTGCTGACAGTGCTTTTATGACATGTGTTATATTCACTGATACAGGTTTAGTCTTTTTGCGAGCTCTCTTACCACTACCTTTTAGTGTTTATTGAATATTTTCATAACATTCATGTCTAAGCCTATGTATCTTCACTTCTTGGACACTGCAGGGAACTTTTTTTTTCCCTTGAAGTTGGATTTTAGAATACTCAGTACTTTTCATGTGCCACAGAGGATCTTCACTGGATCTGACTTATTATTAATGTTTTCAACCACTGCCCGAAGAAAGTTGGCCATCAAATGAACAATTTCAGTTGTTACCTCTACCTTCATTACAGAATCTCTTACCTAAGACAATTTCTAGTCTAGTAGATGAA
Source organism: Anthoscopus minutus (assembly GCA_013399455.1). Taxonomy (NCBI): domain Eukaryota; kingdom Metazoa; phylum Chordata; class Aves; order Passeriformes; family Paridae; genus Anthoscopus; species Anthoscopus minutus. The sequence goes on from VWYI01042109.1 coordinate 36,851, forward strand.
AACCTCTCCCAGACACTGGGCTAACTGGCAGGTAATATTGTGCACATACTTCACCAAGCTCTCTTATCCTCCAAAAGATGATTGAGTACAAGCTGCTTTTTAAGAGTAGTTCCTGTAACAATCTGCCTACCAAATTATGTTCATAGACCTATTTGGAAGAGGTATAGGACAAAGATTTTTTTAGGGAGTTTTTAAAGAATTTACACAGACAAGTATATTCTAGTGTTCAGGGGGATTTTTGGTTGTTGTTAAGACATAATCTTCAGCAAATTCCAAAAATCACAGTGCTTGGAAGAAATTAAAGGGTTACAAACAATTACCCTTGATCATATGTGGTGTGACCATTTACTGCAAATCAGAAAGAAAAATATTTCAGTATGCAAATTTTGAATAATTTTTATGTTCTTTAAGCTTAAATAGATATTGAGATGAGGGCTGATTCTTGGCAGGAAAACCTGAATTAATATCATAAAAGGGTGAGGCTTGATGCTACTTTTCAAAGTACAGTTTTACAGCCACTATATGTATGTGAGAATGAACCATAATGGTAGTACTTTCTGTCTGTAAAGCTTAAACACAGGTTACAAGTTAAATGTTCTTTACAAGGCAAACTCATAGAAGGCAAAGGATGCATGGAACTCTAGAGTTCAAACCATGTCACTCCCAAATGTTCTTTCAAGGTATAACTTGCAGGCATTTGCGCAGCACTAGCTTCCTCTGGCCCTTGAAACCATGACAGGATTAGATTCTTCTTCGGTGCTCAGTTTTGCACATGCTCACTTCCAGAAACCAAAAAGCTCCAGCTTCAATAAAGGTGAACTGTGGTCTGTGTCCACAATAAAGCAGAGATAAGTATATTCCTATTTTCTGCATTGCTGTTTTGGGCTATAAAAGCAGATGAGCATCCCTACAAACTGCATATTTGCCTCTCAGACTGATGAATGAAATCACTTGCAAACATGACAAACTGAAAGAACTTTCCACTATTTGGAAAAGCACAGATGAAGGAATACCTTCTGTCCTAGCAGCTGGTGTCATATATTAGATGAGGAACTGGAGTTATCTAAAATTTTGGAGGTCTGTATATGGATGATGGAAATTGAGTTAGAGGTTTTTCAAATCTGTGATATTATTAAGCTCAGTAGCTTATTCCAAACTTGATGAAAGTATTTTCACATCAGATTATCTAAAGTTTGAAGGTTTTTTTTTACACAGTGGATGTGAGACGAGGCTTAAGAGCAGATAAAAATACACACCAAGCACTCTGGCGCTTTTAGTCCCCATCAACACTTCTGCTGGGATCAAGGGACAATGCAACATTGTCTAGAACACAAGCTTGGAACCATAACCCTGTTTTAAGCATATCTTAGCATACAGTGAAATTCAGAAATTACATGGCTTCTTGTTACAGTGCCTTTATTTTATAAATACCATTACAATAAAGTAAGTGAGTCTATTGTTTTTTGGGACTGGCAATTTTTTATCACCTTAAAGGAATGTTTTGTCCTTGGTTGACAGCGTATTTAAGTTAATTTATATCTGTATGTTAATTAAAACCAGGAACATTTTGTTTTTAGGAGAAGAACTTTGTAGTTACAATCACTTGATATTTGTATGTGGAAATTTTTAGATACATTGAAATATATCTGGTTTTGCTGGAGATGGATTCAGGAATCAAGAGATGACTCAGTGTGAGTTAGCCGCTTGTTGCACTTTATTGCTGTTTTAGTAACAGTTTTATAGCAGCAGTACAGTAATCACGTGATATTTGTTCTAATATGATTAAATAAACGCTGTTGTTCATGTGACAGTTTCTTCTTTATTATTGGTCTCATAGCACATGAGCTCTATAAGATATATTTTGCTGAATTCTCATCTTATATTCTCATCCTGTGTATTGCTACATTTGTATTTTAATTTCTTAAATTCCCATTCTGCTTAGTGCTACATTACTACTCTAGCTTCCTCTTATCTTTGGTTCACTTGCTACTGTGCCAAGGAGTCCTCTTAACAAAAGATCAGGTTTGTGCCATTCTTCCAGAGAGCCATGACCTTGTGAAGCAAGCCATTCTCCTACATGGTTTATCAAAAATTTTCTGTATCTGGAAAATTTCCACCAGGCCCTTATTTTTTCTTAAGGAATCTGCATTTCACCTTCCAAGGAAACTTCTAGTTTAAGACTCAAATAGATGCTGAAAGGTTCTTGTCTTCAGGATCTCAATGAGCACCATGGCACATTGTATTTAATGTTACTCCCAGCATGAAAAATTTATCAAATCATCCTCTTAGTGGTTAAAATTCATAATGTACAACAATCAGTGTATACACTTCTCAAGGTATCCCTTAATTTAATCTTAAGTGAAACATTTGGCTCATAGCTCTAGACTGAACCTTTTGCATGAAAGGCAGTTTTAGAGAATGTGATGTTTTAGTTAGAACAGTGAAATAAGAATTTTTTCTCAAGGCTTGTTAGAGATCCAGTTATCAAAATTATTAGGGAGATGTCTTTGCCTGAATTAAGGTGCAAATGAGGCCATATGCCAAAGTCAGTATGGATTTTTATTTAACTATTTATATAAGAAATGTGAGGGAGAGAGGGAGAGATAGGAAGAGACAAGAAAATCTGCAAGAATGGGAAGAGAAAGAGTGATCGGCAGATTCAGTAGACACACTTCATGGGTCTTGTTTGTCCTCTTCTTTTGGTCTTCTCGATGGTGAGGGTTCCAGTCTTTTCGAAGTGATGATCATTGACCTGTCAAGGGTGGGGGAGCCCCATGAAACAAAGAATCCAGTGAGTTTACATTCACTCATGTTCAGGTGGGAATGCCCAGGTAATCTCCCTAGCTCAAGGTGTTGTACACAGGGTGACGTAATACTTTGGATCACAGGACTCTTAGAAGCCTTTGATGGTTTAAAACACCTCCTAGGACATTACAGCTGCCTATTACATCAGAGAAGTGGATGAATTTTGGCCCATCAGCAGAGGTAAATACTTTCAGGCAGCATGTGAGGTTCTTGTCCAGAGGCGAGTTTTCACAGTAAGCCTCTGATAATGGGTGTGCAGGCTCTCTGCACTAGAGAGGTTAAACATCAATTGTTTCAGTCATTAACTGTTAAGAGACCATTGTCTCACAGGCTTATAAAGATGATAATTTTTTTTTGTGAACTGTGGCTTTCTGAATGATATTTTTTCATCATTTTAAGTACGTGCATTTTCAAACCCATTCTTTAGTCATTCACTTCACAGCAGTTTTGCCTTTGAATTGACTTTACTGAGTGACTGTATCTTTAGTCTATGGTTAGTATTTTTTTTCGGAGTGTAATTCTTCAAATTTCAACACTCTTAATGATAATCTACTTACTAAAGTACAAATAAATCTTTCCCCATTATTGGGTGTAGATAATGGCCCAGTGTTTCTCTCAATACAAACTATACTTTATTTGTTAAATAAACAAAATCTTGAAAGTGAACAAGCAGTTATAGTCTGATATAATGACACATGGAATTAAGATATGGATGAAAATATTTTTGCAAAAATCTGAAATATATGTATCCCAGAGCCTGGGAAATCCTCGGTACTTATGGTGTATTGACCGTGGCTGGATGTCAGGCACTCATCAGAGCTTCTCAACCACTCCCTTTTGAGAGGAGGGAAAATATCACAAAGGTTCATGTGTTAAGTGTACTGGTTTGAGAACAAAAC
>VWYI01042110.1:4504-66713 GCA_013399455.1 Anthoscopus minutus
AGGTGGAATTGGCTGCAAACTGACTGCCATTCAGGTTTCCAGAAAGTATCAAGGAATCTCTTTAAATATGTAAGACCAAACATCTTCTAAAGGCACGCTCAGATTTTCAACCATATTAAAAGCATGTGTTTATCTTGCAGATATTCACAGAAAAAAAAATCATTAAGGGAAAAAACCCCAGAAAATGCAGATCTGTCCGGCATGTCTTCTATCTAAGATTATATATACTTAGTGATACAAATGATGCTTCAGGAAACTGTGCATTGAACAAGGAGAACAGATATACAAAACATTTGTACACTGCTAATATTGCAGTACCACTGCAGTTACCAACTAGCACTCCTCAAAGGTTCTTTTAAATAGGAAAAATGTACAGCACAATGCAGGTATTTGAAGTCTTTCTAGTGAAAATCTTTAGTTGTAAAGCTGATTTTTTGATGAAATACTTATGATAAGTATCTGCATTTCTTCCCTGTTTATTTTTTTAACAAGAAAACAGAATTGCACAATTTGCCATATTTTGAATATAAAAATTCACATTCTAGTTTAATTTTTTTCTGTTGATAAAAAATGTATCATTAAACATACTGAATTTAATGTTGATGATTACAGGTTTGGAAGAAAACCAACCTTGCCATTTCAAATGTTCGATGTTTACTATATATACTACACCATCAAAGCCAGAAGCATGGCTGTATCTCTTTGTTGTGCTTTGTGGAGTTTTTATGAATAAAATTTTCAGTTTATACTGCTGTGAATGTTTTTCCTCTATGTAGTGAGTCTGTGAATCTGAATTCTGTGAAGGTTCTGAGAACTTTTTTTAGGCTCTTACATACTCTAGATTTATGTTAGAAACATGTCTAACTATCTAAAAAGTTCCTTCTAATTATCAGAGATAAACTTTGTTGTTGAACACCTCCTTTACTTCCTAGTATTACAGCTGGGATTTTGAGTAGGTTTTATCCTCAGCCTCCCTAGACACATTTTCTGGTTAGCAAGAGCTGTTTCACAGCTAGTTGGCATCTCTGCCATAAGGCTAGGCCTGTGGGATGATTGGATTTTAGAATAGAGCCATAGCTGTCTAATACTTTCCTATCCAGTCATTTTAGATATCCCTTTTGCAATATTCATTCTATTGGACAGTAATTCATGACATGAAAGTTTACATTAACTGAATTCTGACCTATTAAATGTTTTTTTAAGATTATAGTGTCTCACCAGAGGTGTTCCATTATGCTTTCCCTGTTTCTAAACATTAAGAGAAAATAAAAAGGAACAAAATAATGGACAAACTTAACCTCTCACACTTAGTGGATAATAAGAGAAATGGGCCAGTTGAGATGAGAAATTTAAATAACATAATAAAGGATGCACAAAGCCTGAAAAGCACTGCTGAAAATAGAATGCCTGGTTTTATTTAACACCAGAGACCTTTACTAATAGACATGCCTTTAATTTAATGCATTAATCAGCCAATCATCCAGCTGGATTTATCTTTCCTGTCTTGATAGACATATCTGTATCTGGATTTAGATCTAGTTTCACTAGAACTGCTGCTTGTTGCACCAACAATCAGATATGACATGTATTATCAAACTGATTTGCCTAAGACTATTTAATGTAAAGGTATGCTCCAAGTATAGTAGATTAAATTTTCTAATCTATTATTTTAATTTATTAGGATCTCACATAGATGTTAAAGATCAGAAGTGATCTCCAAAATATGATTTAATCTGACCTTCATACAGAGATAATATTTCATGCAAGAGTTCTTCAAACAAGCTAGTAAATGGCAGTTGAATTTCATTCATAACTTATAAAAAGATATCCAATTTTCATGTAGCCATTTAAAGGAATTCTGCAAATCTCTAGATGAATGGTTTCCATGGCTCTTACTTTTTTCAGATTTTCCTTCTTGAATCTTTATCTATGCCTTTTTAACTTTCATTTATCAATTTTAGTTATATTTTTCCCATCAGAAAAAAAAAACCCTTTTCTCTCAGCACAGTATTTTTCAGTTCTTAGGGACCAGGATCTTATTGTCTATAGGGGTTTCCTCTAGTAGGCTGCCTTTTCTTCAGCCTTTCAGAGCTAGAATGAGTTTCATTGATTTTATCCTGTAAGATAGACTTTTCTGATTTAGAGCATCCTTCTCATTCTGTCCTAAACCTTCCCACATCTTCTTAACACCCTTCATGAATGTGTTGGCAAGAATGCATATAAAGTCCCTGTGTGTGCCATACAGGGAACTTAGAGATTTGGGACAGTGGCATCTACTGCAGGTGAGACATGCTTCATGTGGAGCAAGGACAGCAATGAAGGCTGTTCATTGAAATCCTGGGAATTGAAAAAAAGACTATAAAACAGTCTCAGTCACTGGTGTTTGTTAGGTATTGGACCTGCACTAAGAAAGCCATTCTAACCCAAATTGCTCTGTTGTCTCACCCAGGTAACAAAAAATTGCATATTGTTGTCAATATTTCTTGCTTTTATGATTGAAAAGGTGGATATATTTCCTTATAAAAATGAAAACTCTGAAGAGAGCAAGAAAAGATGCATTTTAATCACTCCTGCCACCTTTGTATCCAGGTTTGCTAAACAAGGTCCAGTTGGACATATAATTAAATTAGATGTCTGATTCCTGTTTGGTAATAATTGTCCCAAATTTAGTAATCCATGTACAGTTCTTGCAAGGCTGAAAGTTCCAATGCAGCCTACATTTGCTAATTGTCTTTTGTGTTCATTCTTTTTGTGTTTAAGTGGTAAGAGGGGTGTGAACATGGGAGATAAGAGTGTTAGAATCACTTTAGTTCTCCAGTCCTTGATTTGTCCCTCAGATAAATGTACACCTTCTTCATGAAAATAAGTGAATTTATTTTGACTTGAGCTTAAGTGCATTAAAAGCCTCTAATGACAGACTCTTACAAAATATTGCTTTCCAACAGATGGTGTTGCACACGGCAAGGCAGGAGATTAATTTATTTTGCCACACCGCTTGTTATGTCAAAATCTAAAAGCAATACTAGACCTTTTATTTTAAGAACAATAAAATTAAATTATATAAGAAAAGTAACCATTTTCATGTGGAAGACATTGCTATGGGTACTGCCCTTTTTTGTCCATTAGCTAGATTATTTGATTAAGTCTCAATATGTTTTTTAAATATTAGAAAAGAAAAAAAAAGATAAAATATTAGTATGACAAACTTGAGCTGAAGCCTTTGTATTTGGCATGTAACCAAAGGTTTACCTCAGGCAAACTTCAGTTGGTAACCCCTTCTTTGCTTCTGTGTGTGTATTCCCTGTGCTGCTTTAGGTGGGTTGCAGGGATTGTTAGGAGGTGACATTGCCAGATGGAAGGAAGCTGTGGTAAAAAACAACCCCAAACCCAGCCCTCCACTGAGCTGTGCATTATCTCTATTAACCTAAACACTTTCTCAGGCTTTACACCAGTGTTGGTCAGGTACATTGTAACTTCCTATTGGGGCAATGGAAGTTGGTGGTGGAGTATCGCTGCTCCATTAGAACACCACTGATCTGCAGAGAAGGTGGTGATAGAGGAGACAGCTGCAAGTAAAACTTCTTAACCTCTCAAGTTATTCTGTGCATTACACACTTGTTTCACATCTAAGTGCAGAAAGCTACAGATGAAGTTCTGGTTAGTTAGTTCACACCCGTAGGTAAATTCCCTGCTATGTCTACTGAGTTTGCTGGAAGGATGATTAATATGTCTTTCTATTTAGCTACCTTAAATATGCTAGTAATACACAAGAAAATAGTTCCTTCTGAAGTACCTACTGAAAGTGATGCAAACAGTCCATGTTTTGTATTGAGTGCTGTGGTTTTGAATCACAGCTTTGATGTCTTGCAGATAAAATCTGTGATCAAATCAGCGATGCTGTATTAGACGCCCATCTCAAACAGGACCCAAATGCTAAGGTTGCTTGTGGTAAGTTGTTTGCGGCTTTTCTTTAAGTCATCACACAGTCATATTATTTTTTAGGATGTTTGCAAAAACCTAGCTCTCACTCTCAAAAAATGACATAAGAATTTAAGCTTTCAAGAGGAGAGATGAGAAGAAGCAGAAGACTAAAGTCCAAGGAAGCTGTAGAAGAGTAGAGCCATTGATTTTGTGTCTAGACTGAATTGTCCTGGAGGAAACAGATCTGCATATCATTGAATCGTGCTCAGTGTTTTGACTTTCCCATTAGTAAATTGGACATATTTGTTTTATCCATGCTTTGAGACAGATGGTGAATATGAAAAGATTTGTTATAAATAGAGTTATAATGCTAAAAATACGGATAGAAAGGATTTACACTGTATACATCTAATAGATCTCTCAAAGTCAACATCATCACAAACATAGTTCTTTGTCTTAGTGGCTGGCTTATTCTGCTATTGTAACCATGTTTTCACCTCTCTTTTCAGAGACAGTATGTAAGACAGGAATGGTGCTGCTCTGTGGAGAGATCACTTCTCGTGCTATTGTGGATTATCAGCGAGTTGTCCGAGATGCAATTAGACATATTGGCTATGATGATTCAGCTAAAGGTTGGTGGAAAAAGTCATAAAATCTTGGAAGGACAAGCAATAAGCAACTACAAAACAGGTCTGTCACCACTTCCATACAGGGGCTTTAGCAAGCCTGATGCAAATTGAATGTGCTGTGTGAAAGCTGCTTACATGGTGCTACATGTTACACTTTCTGGCTTTACCCAGTAAGTAAAAACCTTTTATTAGTTAAAACTGAATTGGGAGTAGGCAGACTATACTTTGAACTGTGGTATTTGGCCACAATAGTTAACTGCAACTTGAACTACCACTCCTCCAAACTTGCAAGAACTTGACTCCTGGATTTCAGTTGGCAAGCTGATTATTGCATCTTGGTGCAAAAGAGAGAGGAGAAGCCTCCTCATTTCTTTGTACCTTTGTACTTTTGTACTGTAGTAGCATTTAGAATTCCCAGGTGTAAAGGTGGTTGTCACTGCAGGGTGCTTTGTTATCTCTGAATATCTCCTTTTACACTGAGCAGTGTGTGGTCCAGACCTAGGTTGTGGGATATGCAAATGATAAAAAAGGCAAAATGCTCTGTACACCAGACACATTTCACTTTCTGATTTGCATGTATCTGTTTATACAGTAGAAATATTCCAAGAATTCTGTTACAGTGAAGGGTATGTTTTAGGAGTAATAAGTTGTTTACTGAGTCCTTTCTTTGATTGAAATAGAATTTGCAGGAGGTTGTGCTGGGAGAATATAACAGCAGCTCAGCTGTTGGTTGCCTCCACCATCACACAACAGCAGTGCTTTCAGAAAACGCAAGCAAGTCTAGGAGGTTGAAAATGTCCTTTTTATCCAAACTGCCAACAATGATGAGAGGAGATTCAATGACCCAGTAAAAAACAATTTCTAGAAGTGAAAAAAACAAAAACTAAACCAAACAATTATGTACAGAAATATAATTTTCTTCTCTAGATAGCCTACTGAAAAGAGGGTGAAGAGCATTCAAGTGGATCATATGCCTGTGGACGTGTATATATGTTGTAGTGGCTGAACATGAGTTTGGTCAGCAGCTGTCAGTAGCTACAGTTCTAGGAAAGGTTGGATTTGGAGAGAAGCAAGTTACTATTAATATACCTAGGAACAGGTGGGAAATTTTGCCACAATCTTCTGTAAGTCTTTAAATTTCTTTTTTGAAACTTACTTTTGGTCTTGGAAAGTCATGTAAATTCCCATTTCCAGATTTGTTGTGAGACCTGCATCTGATGTTTGTGGTTCATGCAAAGTCCCATGAGAGATTTAAGTATGGACACTGCTTTGCATGTATTACAAGTAATGTGGCAGAGAGCAGAGTCTTCAGTTGCTGAAAAACTCAGCTTCTGGGAATTCATGTAGAGGACTTTATTAGTATTCATTTGGGAGAGGCTCATTATTTACCTTTTTGACTACTTTTCTGCAGTTAACATTTCATAATCTTAATTGCACAGGGAGTCAGTGCAAGCAAAAATAACCAGTAATAAGCAAGAAAGGCAACCCTACATATCCTACCCCATCCTAAAAAAGGTTTAAAGTGTGGTATTGGCAAAAAGTTTACTAAGAAATAGCAGTTTGGTTTTGAGTTCTGAATGTGGCACCCTTCAGAATAAAAATTTTGTGCTCTGGTTACATGTTACTTTCCTTAATTGTGACAGAAAAAGCTAATTCACTGCTATTGTTTTTTTTTCCAAATAGGCTTTGACTACAAGACTTGTAATGTTTTAGTGGCACTGGAACAGCAGTCACCTGATATTGCCCAAGGTGTTCATCTACACAGGAATGAAGAGGATGTTGGTGCTGGAGATCAGGTAGACATAGCATCACATCTAAAACACCACAGGTGTTTTAATGGAAAAGTTTTCTCCATCTTAATGCCCTATTTTTTATGTCAAAACCCATGTCAAAATATTTCCACACTCCTCTTTACCCTACAATAAAACTCATTATTTTAGTAAAACAGTTGTAGGTTCCTTGATGGCAGACCTTTGTCTGGTGTTGTTTTAGCACTCCAGGCAAATCAGGAGAGCTCTGGTAGTTTGTGGAGGCTGAGGAGGTTCCCTTTAGAATTCAGCACAGGTTTTTTGCTTATGTATGTCATGTTTTTTTGTGTAGCTTTAGGTTCATCAGATCATTCATCTGGCAGACAGACTTGCTGTGTAACATGGAATAAACACAGGATCTTTTCACATTCAAAGAGCTACTGAGATTTTGTGCAGCAAAAATAGGATGATGTTTCACCTGCCCTAGGCATTAGTGCAATAAATACCAGAGTGCTTTTAATTCTCACTTATTCCCAGAGGCAGCTCTTGTAATAGGGGTTCCATGTAATTAAGTGTCCAAACTGTGTTTCTCTGAGCTAAAGAATACAAGTAGACATTTATAGTGTGTTACCAAGAGAGAGATACTAACATAAAAACTGCATAATGTGACTGATACCATATGAGTGAATGTAACATTTACTAGTTAGCATTAAAAGTAATATCTTGCTTATACCAGTGCTGTTGAGAACCATAAGTGCAGATAACACAGATAATATTAGCCAGGAACCAGGCTAATATTGTTGAAAAAATCCCTTGGGGACTGAATTAAAATGCTTTTCTGCTGTCATGGGGGCATAATACTACACAAGATGAAAAGAGATTTGACTTTCTTTGATACTCTGATGGCCTCACTTTCCATTTGATCCAAGGACCTTCCTGTCTTTTTTTCCTTCCCCCCCTCCCCGACATATACTGGATGAGGAGAAAGAAAATGCTGCAAACTCTTTTTAACAAAAGATAATCTGATACATGGTTACAGGGAATATGAATTATAGAAGTAATATATATCAATATAAATATAAATATAAATATAAATATACATATAAATATACATATAAATAGAAACATACATATAAATACAAACATACACATAGATATACATATAAATATAAATAATATAAAAGATAACAGTAGAAGCTGTGATTCTAAGCATGTGGCATTGAAAAATCTGAGGCAGGTGCCTTAAACTGTTGAAGGGTATGTCCTTCATGGAGTGCTCACACTCCATACCACTGAAATTTCAGATGTGAGCTGCAGTAAGTATGTCTGTATTCATACATAAAAGCCTCTGGAACCTTTCCAGGCTACTGAAAACATCTTTCCCATGACGGAATAATCCTAAAATGTTTTCTCCAGCAGATTTTCTTTTTTTCTGTTAAAGAACCTATCTGGTTTTCTTCACAGAAATATTTTTATTTTTGCCCAGGTTTCAAGCTTAATGTGTCAGCCTTCAGGCTAGTGAAAAAATTCTAGGAACATGGTCTGCTTCTCATTACACTGTAACATGCTGGAGCCTGATCTGAGTTTTGGCTTCTTGCACTGTGATGTAAAACGATTGAAAGTAAATGTGTGGATACTGCTGACTCTTTTCTTCAGATGAAATCTCATTGCCTTCGGTTGTGTTGCCTTTAACAGTGATTGAAGTATGTTCTCTTCTCCTGTAGGGTTTGATGTTTGGTTATGCAACAGATGAGACAGAGGAATGTATGCCTCTAACAATTATTCTTGCTCACAAACTGAACGCCAGGTTAGCAGAGCTGAGGCGTAGTGGAGAGCTCCCTTGGCTGAGACCCGACTCTAAGACACAGGTAAATACTGCCAGGGATGGTCCAGGAAGCTGGAAACCAAAATCTTTTCTTTCCAGAAATACTGAGTATTCTTGAAGACAGCAGTTTATGTGTTTCAGTGTATCAGGATAATCTACAGGTACCAGATAAAGCTTTCCCACTGCTTGTGACATTGTCTCCTTGACTGCTGGGAAATGGTTAACTTGTCCCAGAACTTCCCCACCTGCCGGAGAAGGGACATTTAACCCTTCAGAACTAAAGTGGCTTGAGCTTGCTGGAAAAGCGACATCCAAAGAGTTTATTTGTATTTAGGAGTTCAGGCTGACATTTTCATGATGCACTAAGAACATTAATTTCTGAGGCTTGAGAGTTTTGAGGGAAATTCCGCATGAAATACATATTTTGGATGATTTCATAGAGAACCAAGTTGTCCTTATTGAGCTGGGTTTTGGTTTTTGTTTCTTTGTGTTTACTTTTTCTTTCCTTTTTTTTTTTTCTTTTTCTTTTTCTTTAGCATAGCAAAAAATCCAGTGAGAAAATAGGCTTCATTTCTCATACCCTGGCATCACCGTGAGCAGGGATCATTCTAATACTAGGACTGACGTTTTGCTACAGTGTTGCTTTTGGAATAACCTATGTGACATTTGATGAACACCTCTAACACCTCCATAACAGCTTTGTTGTTTTTTCCTGATGTCCCTGTGTCCCCCAGGTGACAGTTCAGTACATCCAGAAGAATGGAGCAGTAATCCCCGTGCGTGTTCACACCATTGTGATCTCTGTGCAGCACGATGAGACCATTTCCCTGGAGAACATGCGCAAGACCCTGAAGGAACGTGTGATCCAAGTCGTTGTCCCTGCAAAATACTTGGATGACAAAACTGTTTATCACCTTCAGCCTAGTGGACGTTTTGTTATTGGAGGGCCTCAGGTTTGTGTTGTATTATTTTGGTGGTCTTATGAGCTTGGCTTTCACTATATGTGTATCTTCAATGCTCAGATTTTGGCATCTCTGTCCCAGGGTAAGGAGAAAACTGCCCAGTGGAAGGTTTTTCCTGAAGCTGGATGTGGGAAAAGGGCCCAGGGTTTCACATTTCCTATGCCAAAGTAACCTCTGAGGGCTTGGTGATACTGTACTTGGGTTGTGACCAGGCAGGCCAGTCTGTATCCAATCTTCCATTGCATGTAGAGTGTAGAGCCCAGTTCTGGGTTTCCTCAAACCAGGGAGCAGCACTGAGTGAGACTTGCAGTCCTTTCTCATGGCAAGCACTTCTTACAGAGAGATGAACTGAGAAGCTTTACTTCTTTTAGAGTGAGCCCGATTTTCATATCTGCATAGCTCTCACTGTTTGGTCTGACACCAGTAAGTGCCAAAGGTGTTCATCTGTCCTGAAAATCAGCCCAAATAGGCGTCTTTTGGTGAGAAAATAAATGTTCCTTTTTCTTTTAGGCAATGTAGCTTTATAATTTGATCTCGCACTCACAGAGGTCAGGCAGAACTTCCTCTCTCTGTAGCATCAGCAGTTCTGAGATTTAGTTTTTGAAAATAAACCATTACGAAAGTTTTAGTCTTCAGATGGCTTCAGGACCATCACAACAAAATTTCAAGCTCTTTCCTGAAATCAGGAGGTTCAATTTTACAACAAATTCAAGTAGATAGTGACTTTCTTTTTTTTGTTTGGTTTTTTTTTGGTTTTTTTTTCAAATTCATTTACTTATTGGAACTTTGTAGAATTATTGATAAGGCACTCTGTCTTTTTTACAGTAGTGCCATGTAACAGGTAGGAACACATTGAGATTTATCATTATAATTATTGATTCTACAAAAATGTATTTTTACGCAGTTGAATGGGTTGTATCACTGTAATTTTGTGTAACATTGACACTTTGAGTATGCACAAGAGGAGACTCAAACTTGAGCTGTAACTTAGAGTGAATAAACCAAGGAAGCAATCAGAGCTACATACATAAAGAAGGCTGCACATATGAAAATTTTTATGTGTGCAGTGACCTGGACCCATTAAAAATGTAAATCTTTCAGATGTATACTGAACTGCATTCATTTAAATATGCACTATAGTTACAAGTGATAAGCCGGCCAGGAATACCCTGCTACGCTTGTGCTGGAGCTCTGTTGCATATGTTTGCACATCCAAACCGAGGCAAGTCACAGTGCCCATTTACGGCTTTTTAAACCTGGGCTAAGTTTGCTCAGTATGGGTCAATCTGCCTATGTGTCCATGACCTTACAACTGCTATCATCACTTTTGCAATTTACAATTGCATTGCAGCAACCTGAAAATAACTGTTTCTCCTCTTGACTTCAACAGCTTTAGCTTTCTGCTTATTTTTCAGCAGAGGTTACTCAGTTTTATTTTTAACAAAGCTAGCTACAGGAGGCTGTCTTACCTCCTTCTCAATTCATCTGAGGTAGATAATATATTTCACTTGACATTTTCATCTTATGTTTTTGAGTGTGGTGAGACCTTGAATTCTGGCCATGGCAAAATGAGTAGGTTTAATCCTCTCATCGTTTTCCTAGCAGCAATACCTGCTGGTGTGATAAGGACAGACATTACAGCTCATCACAACAATGACTTCCACACACTCTACAAGTGGATTTGTACTTGTTCAGCACCTTTGAAACAAGGGGTGGGTTTTTTTGCCTTTTACATGTCCTCTTACATGCCTTTTACATTCTTCCTCTCACTCAGTCCCCTGAGGCACTCACAGTGGCACACAAGGTATTCTCATTGCAACTGTCTGCACCACCAAAAATTAAGGTTTGAGACAAGCAGAAAAACCCAAGGACGGGATCCTTTAATACATGCTTAGCTGTCTAAAAATCCAGATTTCCCAGTGCTTTCTTAGCAGAATGGAATCAACAGTGCCAAAGGTTTACTTACTTCTGCATATATGCACAGCCTTTCTAAGAAAAACTTTGACTCTCCACTTGTGTTTGCCACACAAACATTCCAACAGTTGAATTTTAGTGACATGATGTTCTGAGGCAAAGAATTTAAAATCTGCTTGCACAGGTGGCAGCAGAATTTAAAATTTGAACATGTTTGCTTTCACACCAGAAAGCTTAAGGATTTAGTGAATTGCAGGGGTCAGACAATTAGTCCAGTACTGATCAGCTAACCCAGATCAAATGAAAATATGAAGTACTTGTGAGGAGAAGTCAGAATAGCTGTAGGCAACTAGAATATTGTCTTTACTTTCTTATTTAATATTTTAGAATATTCATCTATTAGTATCTGTTCTTAGAAAGAAGTAATCCTTTCCCAATTACCTATGACTGTCTAGTACTCCACACCTGTTGTGTACACTTCAAATTAGACTATAAATATTTTGGGATTGGAAATGGGGTTTTTAGTACATATATAAAAGACTCTGATACTGCACTGGAAGTGCTGGGTGCCAATGTCCATGTAACCATCTATAGGGTACCACTGACATACATGTGACTGTAAATAAAAAAAGAATCTACTGTTTAATATTCACAAAATTTGTTATTTTGACTAAAAAATATGAAGGCTTGGGTTGGTTTGGGGTTTTTTCATATTTTAAATAGTGTGAAATCTCTCAATTCTCTCAATTCAATTAATTTATGGCACAAAGCATTTTAACAATACTCCATGGTAGGTTTGGATACTTAGTAGGTAATTTCTAAACCAAAGTTTCCATATTTACAATTAAAACAGGCAGTGCAGGCTGTAGCTATCTGGGTGTAAAGCTGTTTGCTTGTTTAACCAAACAAATTTGTGAATGGCTTGTCTTGAGAATGTGGCTTCAAAGAATGATTACAGCCACTGTTGTACCTTGGTGAGACAAGTTTACTCCTTCAGCTACCCCCCAGCAATGCCTGTGTGCTTAACTTACACCTTGCTGCAGTGTTCTGAAGGAGTGCAGAGCCCTGTTTGGAGCTGAACGGATGTATAATGGACAACTTCTGTCACTGGTTCAGGGTGATGCTGGCGTCACTGGGAGGAAGATCATCGTGGATACCTACGGCGGCTGGGGAGCGCATGGTGGCGGGGCCTTCTCTGGCAAAGACTACACCAAGGTCGACAGGTCAGCCGCCTACGCAGCCCGCTGGGTGGCCAAGTCTCTGGTGAAAGCTGGGCTCTGCCGCCGTGTTCTGGTTCAGGTATGGGTTGCTAAAGATGATGCTTTTCTCAAAATGATTTTCCCTTTTTAAATGTTCTTTGAATGCGCATCGTACGAGGCTGTCGCTGTGATGCACAACACGGAAGGAGTCGGGATGCGAGGAGCTTGGTTTCCCTTGAGGCAGTGAGCCCCTGAGGCAGAGAGAAGCCTTTATTTGAGCTTTTCAGCCCTTTTTATAAGGTGTTCTGATACAGGTTTAACGTGATTGGCCAAAGTAACCACCTCTCTGGTCCCACTGGTGAAACAAGAGAGAAAAACACACTCTGGACATGTGTTCCCACTATCCTGGGAACCTGGATTTGTTTACAAAAAACAGTCCTTGAAGGAGAATGTTCCCAAGAGTTTTTTCCTTGGGAATCTCTCAGCCACTAACAGGCTGAGACTTTCCTCTAGCCTAGAAAATCATGTCCACACGAGGCACTGAAGTAGAAGTGGTCTTGGTGATGGATTTTTTGAAGGAAGACTTGATGTGCTTGGTTCAAGCCCACTGTAGTGTCACTAATAGCCAGTTGGCTTCTTGAAACTAGAACTTTTCATTTAGCTTTTTGGCTATTTTATTGGCTGTTTTTCCGGATATTTGTTGAGCCTTCAACCCTCTGACACTCACTGTCATTGCAATGAGCAGGGGGTGACTGGATAATGGGGGAGAAAGTAATCCAGAGGCCTCAGCATCTTCAAAGTTTTCTCTTCTTTTTTTTTTTCCCTACAAATACAGGTTGTGCAAATATAAGAAGTGAAGGAGAGGCTTTACTTTTCATAAGATGATTCATAAATTAATGCTTTCTTCTGCTGCCCACTGTTGCCCTGAGGTGATGTGTTTGTTGGCTGACATAGGTGCCTTTTATCCCACAGGTTTCTTATGCCATTGGGGTTGCTCATCCACTGTCTATTTCACTGTTCACTTATGGAACTTCCCAAAAAACAGAGAAAGAGCTGCTGGACATTGTGCACAAAAACTTTGATCTTCGGCCTGGAGTCATTGTCAGGTAAAGGAACACACAGAAAGGAAAATATCTCAGTAGTCACATCCAAGAAATGATTTCTTGCAAAATCTTTAGGTTTGGCCCTCTTTAGTGTATGGGAGTCAAATAAAACGGTTTCTGCATTCCAAGAACTTTAAGTTACTTTGCTCTGGTAAAAAGATATATTTTGGTTAACCAAAATAATTTAAGGTAATTTCATATTTTCCATTACAATTAATAATTCTTAATAATAAGGCCTTTTCCTATAGCCCTAAGTGCATTAAAGACATTTAGGTAGTGTTGTCACTTTAATTGTCTCCATTGAACATGTATGCTTGTATCCCCAGAATATGCTTGCTTTTCTGAGGGGGCGGGATGGATATCAAAATCAGGATTTTGATAGTAGTTATCATGAAGTATCTTAATATGAAAAAAAAATTCCTTCTTTTTATTATACACACAGGGATCTGGATCTAAAAAAGCCCATTTACCAGAAGACTGCATGTTATGGTCACTTTGGACGGCAAGAATTCTCATGGGAAGTGCCTAAAAAACTCGTGTTTTGACATTAGTGACATGTCACCTTTTAAAAACAGAAAGGAAGACCACTAATGATGAGGATGTTTCTGAAAATCACATTTGACAGCTTTATATTCAACATAAGGAATTTTAGATTTTAAATGGAAAGAAAGAAAAGGTTATTTTATTGAAAATTAATTTTTTTTAACCATCAGTGTCTTTCATTATCTAAGGTATAATGGACAGAGTCTGTTTTTTTTAATCAGCATAAGACAACAAAATACAGTTTACTTTTAACTGCTGCTCTGATGGTTCTTTGGATAAAGACGAAGTGTGACTCAGGTACTCAAACCAAAAGCTGAACCTCAAACCTTTGATGGGCAAAAGTGAAGATGACTTTCCCAACTCTGACTAAGGATCAGCAGATCTGTTACTTCTAATTAGACAATGGGAAATTTGGGGTCCAATTTCCTTACTGGAGTTAGCAATGCATATGGCTGGGGGCTGCTTTGGTGGGAGAAGGCTGAATATCACCTAACACTATCTTAGCCTCTTTTATAAAAGATGTTAACATATGTGTAATATTTAAATCATCTTCAGTGCATATGTGCTGTTACTGCTGTGTTTCAATTACCTGCGTGTTTGAAACATAAGTGCTCTCCTATGAAACAAAAAATCATAGAATAAAAAGCTTTTTCCTATCATGTATGTAAAGGTGTATCTTTTGCTACGTTTTTTTAATGCTGTTGTAAAATTATCCATCTCAACTCAGCTGCTTCTATTCTTGTATGAATTTAATTTACCAACATAATTGAATTTGATTAGATTTTGAAATTGTTATATTAATTTCCCTGTTAATACATGTATGATCACTCTGTAGTCCTTGTGATTAATGGAAATTCAGTGGAAAATGATTCGATTTTTATTTGTAACTCTTAGGTTTGTGCTATGCAGTATTTTTTTTATAATTTTTGCTCACAAGCAACAGGTTTATTGCATGCACAGGTTTGTTTAAACTGGGAGGGTGTGAGACCACGTTTATCCTCTGTGATCATTTTGTTTGTCAGTAGGAGACAACTTAATCCTCCAGTGCAAGGATTGCCTGTGTATGGTCCCCAAGAGGGACTTAATGCTTTGTGGTTTAGCCAGCATTCTGATAAATTTGCACTGGAGAAGTGCTGCCACCTTGTGTTTATCTCCTAAATAAATGTCTTCATGCAGTGCCTCCCGAACAGATGCAGGGGTGGAAAGAAAGTGCCTGTGATGAACATTAAAGAAAAGGATGCCATTTACTCCTTTCAAGAATGTCATAAATACAGTTTCTATCTAGTCAAGCCAGAGGTCTCTCCACTTTTATTAATTATGGTAATGTGCTCTGTGTTCTGTGTAAGTTGAGATAAACAGGTTTATGTGTAGCTTCTGATCTCCCAAGGACTTACCACATTATTCAGTGGGCCTTGTTGGGTACCCACCTGGGTACATTTTGGCAGGAAAATATCTTAAAGACCACCTGCATCTTAAAGAATGAGTTGGCAAAGATTTCCCAGGGACTGTTTTCCTGGCTACATATTGCTTATCTTCCAAGGAATATGAAGTATGTGTGTGTCAGCCTCAGAAATGTGAGCTGTTTGGAGCCAGGTCCTATTGGTCTGCCCAGAAACATTAAAGACTTGTTTTGCTAATGATCTTTTACCTGTCAATAATGTGTAAGAAGGCATTTTGCTAAAAATCAGGAGGTCACTATTCATGCTGCCACAGAACTGTTTTGTGGAAACATTACAGTCCTACACCATACCTGTTTATCAAGATGTCCCTGAGATGGCACAAGAAGACATTTCTTTGTCAATGCCCTGAGTGCCTTCCTTTTGTCCTAACTTCTTCAGGACCTCCAGGTCATAATGTAGTGTACTACAACCAGCAGAAGCAAGTGAATGAAAAATTAATAAAAAGAAAATAATAAAAAATTAAATTTAAAAACTAATTAAGAATGAATTAAGAAATAAATATGTATTTCATAATGTAACATGGAAGCGGAAAGTCCATGTCTCAACAAAAAGAAACACCTGCAGACAAAAGGAACATTTCTGCTCAGTGGTAACAATAACAACCATTGAAGTTTTGTTGGAGAGGAGGAGGGTGTGTGTGTGTGCCCACCTGGCTGGCATGCAGGTGAGGCTGGCCCAGGGCTTCACAGTGTGGGGAGACGTGTGACAGACTCTGAGCCCTGCATTTCACACAGGGGTCAGGCACACCCTTAGGACAACTGGATTCATCTGCTAGTAAATGTGTAGGGTAAAAATGGTTGAGCTTGTGTGGCAATTCTGCTGCCTATTCAGCTCTTCCCATAAATGGATTTAACCTCAAGAGGTTCATGGCTCTATTAAAAAAAAAAAAGTAATTAGCAAAAGTCTCGATGCTACAGAATACATACCATACCCCCTTTGTTCAAATCAGTCATCATTTGATGTTCTGAGCTTTCTCTTGGAGCATGATGATTAACTTGTATGTTAAGGCATTATTATGTCTTTATGAAAGTATATTTTTGTGCGTGTGAGAGAGAGGGAAACATAAACAGACACATGGCGAGGTGGAGAGAGAGCCGGAGCATGCAAGAATGTGCATACACTAAACACATTTACAGTAAACCAGTCCATCTGAATATCTCCTGGTGGGGCTAGCAGCAGCACAGCCAGCCTGCCTCAGTACCCTAATGAGACCATGCCCTTGCCCTCCCCCAGGCTGTTTGGCAAGCTCTCCTCGGGCTTCCCAGCAAGTGGGGCAATGTGTGCCTTCCCCTAAGGTCACAGCGCTGCCCTGGAGCGAGGCACAGGGTAAACACACGGGCACACAGCTCTGTGCCTGACTCAGGGCAACAAGTAATTACTGGTGGTCTCTGCAGAGAGAAATGTTCAACTCCTGCCTGCCCTGGAAAACACTGTTTGCTCTAAGTTTAGCAGTTCTTCTTGCAGGTAAGATATTCTTGAATATGACTAACAATTATTTAAATAGGGCTGTCTTAGAGAAATGAAGGGCCTGCTTGGAAGCCCACAGGCGCTCACGTTGCTGTTTCAAACAAATCAGTATTTGTACAGATTATTCACATTTGAGCCCTGATCACTTCAGGTATACAAGCTGGTACTAGGACTGTGGGATAGGGTTGAGGCAGGATAGAAGGACAGTTCCCCTGAACAAGTGGTATTTGGGGTTGTTCATGTGTCAGGAGGGACTTATGACCTAGCTAAGTACCTGCTTCTGCTTGTCTCTTAGATGGAGCTTCTGCAAATTTAAGCAAATGCAAAGGTGCAACCATAGATGATGTGAATGGGAGTCTCAAGGTAAGAGGCTGGCTAATCTGCACCCACCTCCTGTGCTGGTGGCTGCTGCCATGTGTGCTTGGGCTGGCTGGACAAGCACAGCCCATGTATTGCTTTCATGCTGTACAAAGTGCATGCTGGGGAGGGGAGCCAAAGGCAAGAGCAGAAAAACATTAGTGTCATTTGACTTGTCACAGCTTTGGTCCTGCTACTGCTAGTCCAAAAATTGTCCTTGTAGATGTATTTTTCAGTTTTGTCCTGCACCAGATATATGAAGTGGCTTGAACATAAGCAGTATAGCAAGGTAAGTAGCAATAGCTACCTAGAAATACATGAGCTTCTTTGTTTACCTGTGTTCAGAGATAGGTTAATTCTAAGGCTCCAAGTCTTTAATTTTCAGCTTGGACTTTTTCCTCCCCTAACTCCACAGAAATATTCAAAATGCTTGCCTGAAATGATTGCCAAGGGTGAAAAAGCTTCAATCAATTTCCTGGCATGGAGGCTGCAAGAAACCCTTGATCTGCTGCGCCCTGTTCAAGAGCAATGTGAGGCCCCTCCTGAACCAGTGCTCCCCTTTGCTGGGCATTCAGCAAAGTGGCACTGGAGAAGCACAAAGGAAATATTTTCTACTACAGGTTGAACCACGTGTCTGCATTTCTTTAGGGAAGAAAGGGCATAATCTAAAAGGCATCTCAGCAACAGAGGGCACAGGGGCTGGGGAGGCACAGCAGCACAGACGGGGGGTCCTGCTGCCCCTGCAGCCCAGGCACTGGTGCTGAGCAGCAGCACAGTCACAGGGCCAGCAGGGCTTGTCTGCCCTCCAGACACAGCCTCTGTGCTGTCTTGGAGCTGGCACGCCAGTTGTATTTCTCCAAGAAATAGTTGGATAATTTTGGCCACAATAGCATGGAATCTGAGTACCACAGTGGGCTGCCTCTAAAGTATAGCTGGGACTGACCCTGTTGTCACAGTGACAAGAGAGGGGAAAATTCGGTGGGTGTGGCAAAAAAAAGTGGGGTGAAGTAAAAAATTTAAACTAGCAAAAATAATTTGCTTGGAAACTACAGGCTTTTATACCCACTTTCACCCTGATATATTGTTCTCTTGCTCTCTTGTCTCTTTTTATTCACTCAAAAGTTTGCAAGCAGCTACCTCTGTGCCCACGCCCAGTGGCCCCAAAAAACGGGGGGCTGGTGTGTGTGACCATTGACAACACTCAGTACTGCAAACCCATGTGCAACAAGGTAACACTCCTGCCTTACTGCTGCTGTATTGCTGCATCTATTCCTTCCTTTACAACTGCTTATTTGGTAAAGCCTAATTTTGCTTGCTCTACTTTTTAAAATATCCCTCAGGGCTGAGAGAGGTTGCAGTGTTTTATTTACCTGCCCTGACTGTTTCTTCCCCTTGCAGCTACCATGATGTGCCCTAAGGCAGTGTTTGTTTATTTTCTCCCCACCGTTGTTTCCCAAGGGTTATGACTTTGAGTTCCTCAGGAGCAGCAGGCTGTATGAGGCGTGTGGCAACACCACTGGGTTTTCCTGGACCACACAGCTTGTTGGGGGAAAGGCACTGGCTGTTTGTAACCGTGAGTGCTTCTCAGATATATCTGTTCACGGGACACGAGGCTCCCTCTCTTCTGTTCAAAAAAATAGGGGGAAAGAAAAGTTTCTCTTTTTGTGACAACCTTGTCATGTGTGAATTGTGAGAGCCAGTGGTGAGCTGGCAAATTGATGGGTAAGAGAACACATTAGCTTTAATGGTCTCATGAAGGCATTGCAGTTTCATCTTGAGGTACCCATTGTATCCATTGCTCAATCTGTGGCCCAAAGCAGGCTCTGTGACTCTGTTGTTACCGTCTTGATTTAAAAATAAATATGTGTCTAGATACTCACAAGGGCCATCCTACCTCTCTTGAGCTGAATGGAAAATATTTTACTGTTTACAGTGTCTAGTTGCTAGATCAATTGCTAGTTGTTTTCCAAGGCTTACTTAAAAGCAAGCAATCATCAAGGCACTGTTATTCCAAGTTGGAGACTTCAGTCTAGAAAATGAGACATGTTTAAAGATCAGGACAAGCTAAGCTAAGTAATTCACCTGCTTATTTATTTGTTTGTTTGTTTGTTTATTCTCATATTTGATCTTTTCCAGCCTCTGAAGTGGCCATCAGTGGAGCTAAATCTGCCTATTTCCCCAGCAACAGCAGCTGTGTGCACACACTTGCCTTCCCTGAGACTGAGGCAGAGCAGCTGAGCATCTTCCTCAAGGAGCTGGCTGGGCAAGGCATCGACGGCTCCAGCCGGGACCAGGGCGCTGATTGTATCATCTGTGGTTAGCAGCACTGAGCAGCCTGGGCACAGCCCAGCCTTGTCTGCACTTGGGCAGCAGAAGCAGAGCAGTGAAATTGTGGCTGGCACAAGCTTCTCTTTAGTTAAAGGGCTGAAGATCATAGTAATGACCTCAGCTTAGGGGATACGGATATATAGGCTTCGTCTAATCCCACAGCTCATGGGAGAAGAATTTCAAAGAAAAAAGACCACTTTTATGGCTTAAATTTGTCTAGCTGGAATTAAATAAGAGCTACAACTTTTTAATGGATGTCTTTCTATTGGCTTATTTTCTTCAGGATTTCAAAGATAGTAAAAATACTGACTGCTATCAAAAATTGTCCTGCGTCAGGGGCCACATTTCTACTCACTTTTGCAGTTGCCAGTTGATCATTATTACTGCTCTGATGACCATTAAAACTGTGTAAGTGACAACAGTTGCTGGCTGCAGGGGTATAATACTTTACCGCTTGCTTGCTTGACTGGGGTTTAGAACAGCAGCAGAAAACCTGTCCATTGTCCACCTGGCACTAAGTGAAGGTGAACATCAAAGGCAACTTAATACTGGAGATCCAGCTTATTTGTGGAGCTGCAGCTACCAAATAACATGCATGTGAACTATTATGAAATATAAACAAGAAATTTAGTTACTGCTTGATTGGTTTCCGGTGCAACCTGTGCTTGGGGAAATATTTTAATTTTCTTCTGTTGAACAAACGGTGAAGCTGTAGATATGAAGACAGACAGCTCATCTGGTTATGTTTCCTTTCCCTTTTTTACCTTTTCCCTATTTCTGTCACTCTCAAACACAGATAGCATAGTGATGTAAAATTGACCTTTACCTCATTAATCAGATAAATTATTCAAATATATATTTACATACTTATATTTCAGACTCAGAATCGAGTCATTACAAGCAAAAATCCCCATAAATAACCTCAGTTGCTTTAGGGCCCAGAAGCAGACAGTCATATGACAATGAGTGGAGCTGACAATTACACCAGAAAAGGGATGAGTTGGCTGCTTATAAACCATGTGGCAATAAATTAAGTCATTGTGTTGAAGACAAAAGTGCTGTGGTCTTGAAGAAAAACAATGAGTTTTGAATGACTGCGTTTTTTGGGGTTTTAAAAAATTTATTTATTTCTGGCATACAAATGATCTCTACCAAATGAAATTACAATGTTTTAAAGTCTTTCCAGCCAAATCATTATCAACCAATGCTCAAATAAAATATCTGGAGCCCTTTGCAGTGTAATTTTTCTATTGGTGCTAAACCCCATTTCTTCTCTCCATGTTGTTAATCTATTCTGGTGGCTTTCCAAACAACAAAAGAAAAGTCACTCATATTTTATTTCAGGAGGAAATCAAGACTGTAAACTAACAGAAACTGTTTCATTTGTGGGTCAGAAATCCTCATAGTAAGTGTAACCCAGTGAAGTGGAAGAATTAGGCTGAAAAGCTTTAATTATCATTTGTCATGGACCTGATATTAAGCTGGAGATTGGGTTGCTGCTGGGGTGTTTTCCAAAAACTTTCAGAGTTTTGTTCTATTTTCACCACCTGAGTTCTTATTTATATATGAGACAGGGAGTTGACTCAATAAGGCCATATGACACAGATAAAAATTAAAGTAAATTTAATCATGTTCTTCCCCAGAGTGCATTTGCATAATTCAATTCATGTAAATGGTTGCTGTGTGTTTGCATTAACTTCTTGTTGGTGTCTGACCTGGCCTGTCTGAGCACTGGACCATTCCTTTTGTTCCTGCTCTAGCCCTGGGATGGGGTAGACTTTGTTCTGACACTAGGGGTTTGAGGAGAGAGGAAAATTCATATAGAAGGAAAGAATTTAAGAACATTTAAAACCATTAAGTTTTCAGATCAAACAACAGAAGCAAGGGAGGCTTGTTTTTTGTACCATTCTCTGAAATTTTATTTTATTTTTAGGTCCCCAGAGTAGCCTGCATGCTTTTGATAAGTCCTCCAGCATAACTGTCAGTCAGCTAAAGGCTTCAGTAATATTTACAGTGTGATTATAAAGAGGGAGGCTTTCCTGATATTAATTAAGGGAATACAATGCTGCATTATCCTTGCTTTTCTTTCAGTCCATTATAACACAGGAGAAGAACTCAGTCTAGGAACTGAGCCAACAACAGTAATTACAGACCAGCCAAAAAATGAAAGGCAAAGCACTGAGAGCTGCAGCTCATGACAACAAAATCACACAAATTCTCTTTTCACAGGAACTTAGCAGCAACAGACTGCTAGACCCACAGATTTTGGGTGGACCACAGGTAGTGAGAGTGATCCTAAGAGATGTTACATCTGTGAACCATCCTCCCAGGACACCAGTGGTACAGCAGGACTGGCTCACACCAAGCCTTGCAGAGAAATCTGTGGCACACGCTTCATTCTCCAGATCACCACCGCAGCGGGGGGCAGCAGCATCAGGAAACTCATTACCAACACTGCAGCAAAAATGACCAGCAGGATTTCCCATGGGGCCAGGACTGTTTCCACCATGATTTTCTCCATGTCAAGAGTCTGAAGCTGTAAAGCAAAAAATATGCTTCATTATTTACTTGCAAATAGGAGTTATGTCTGAATGGATGTGTTCCTTTTAGCCACCATACGGGCACAGCCTCTTTGCCTATTCATTTCTCAGCCAGAACCCATTTCCTGGGCTGCAGACCCCTGAAGAGTTGCTCCTCCTCTCTCTTTCTCTGTGCCCTCAAGAGCCTTCATAGACCATTAGCCTGCCTTTGCCCCTTGGCTCAGCTGCAGTTGCTGATGCTGGTATGACTCCCTGTCCACCCTAAAGCACTGTTCCTGAACCTTGAGGAAGCCTTCCTCTTCAAAATGTTGATTTTTAACGCCTTCCTCTCCCACTTAGAGTATCATTACACAAAATGATTACTACACTAACATGTATCAAAGCTAAGGCTGAAAAGAAAAGAATATGATGGAAATGACAACCGGAAATTCAACTGCCATCAGAATGAATATTTTATCTTTTTCCATGTATAATGCTTTAGAAAGAGCAGGGTGCTTAGGAAGGAGTTAAATAATGTTGGTTTTGTTAACAGGTGTGTCCTAGGGAAGGCAGTGTTCAGTGCAATTCCTTCCACAGGACCCACACACCTGAATGCCATCAGGACTGCAAGTCCACTTCCAGGACCCACACACCTGAAAGCTGTACAGTGGGTGAATGAAGGGAGGTGCCAAGGGCTGAAGAAGCATTTTTCCTCTACAACCCTTTGCACCAGTAGTGGGGAGGTTTCCTGAGGGGTTGCAGTGCTGTGTATGCTGTGGGAATTGGGGCTGCAATTCACTAGAGGAGGTATCAGTTTGTTTGAGCATGTGCTTTTCTGGGTTTTTGTTAATAAATCCTGACCTTTATGTAAATGTGAAGATGGAAACAGGGTTGATAGGATATGTATGCCCAAGGAGAGTGGAAAATTTGAATAATTTCCAGCAATTGTGTATGTGGCTGTGTTAAAATTGCCATTAGCACATTTTTTTCCCCTCTGTTTTATATGTCTGGTACCAAATCTTGGAGGATTTAGGCTATGATATCCTTAATGATGCCTAAGCTATCCTTTAACAGACACTTCATGGAGTTCTCCTTGGCTACTGTGTCATGTTCTTACTAGATTAATCTCAAATCTTGCAAGGACAGAGAAAGTACAGAGGATGCAATTGGAGCTCCCCTAGCT
Organism: Anthoscopus minutus; assembly: GCA_013399455.1. Classification (NCBI taxonomy): domain Eukaryota; kingdom Metazoa; phylum Chordata; class Aves; order Passeriformes; family Paridae; genus Anthoscopus; species Anthoscopus minutus. Next base: position 27,663 of record VWYI01042110.1, read on the forward strand.
CAGGGGCTGGAGCACTCTCTCAGCTGCTCTTTCCTTACCAGTGAAGCCACATACCTGTGGCAGGAGGGTGACTGGAGCTGGAATGCTGCCCACCAGGTTAATTCCCTGCAGTGGAATGAACCTTCTGTGTCTATTTTCACCCAAACTGCAAAACAGCTGCTTGATTTTGTGCGTGTTTGTCTGCTCTGACATGTAGTTCTGCTGATGTGGGCTGTGCTGTGAGCCCATCAGGCTGTGTGATATTCTCACTTTTCCTGTGACAGCCTCTGGCAGCCTTCATTCTTCTCTTCCCATGTTGGAGAGAGATTTTTGTTTTTGCTGAGGGAGCTTCCTTGTACTGCTTCACTGCTGCTTACAGCTGGTGCTCAGAGAATGTCTCAGGCTGTTGAGTGTTAATAGGGGTGGCTTAAGAAATGCAGTGTCCAATGCAATTCCTTCCACAGGACCCACACACCTGAAAGTCATAAAGACTGCAAATCCTTTGCCAGATCCCACACACCTGAAAGCTGTATTAGCCTCCTGTTTTTGAATGTCTTTGTCAGTTAACTACTTTAAATATCTAAGTTTCTGACTTGCTTTGTGGTCTCTTTCTGTGTCAGGCATCTTCTCTTAAGCTCTTGTTGTTTCTACTTTTGCTTTGTTTTCTAGCTTTTGTTTCAAATCTTGTTGTCATTTCATCTCCTTCATTTTTCCCCTCTCAGTTTGCTGAAATTCCCTTTTGAAAATTCAGTCCTAGTTTGCATGGTGTTATAAGTACATATTATGTTATTGGCTTTTTGCAAACGTTAAATTGATCACTATATGTATAATGGTGACAAACCTTACTGTACCAATGTAATTTCTTTTATTGCTATAACAAAATGAAGAAATAGTAGTGTGATACACATCTACATATATGTTAGGCCATAGCAAAGTATTGAAATAAGGACTGTTTTTGTACATGCAACCCAGAGAATGAAAAGATAACCAGAAAATCTCCCTGGCATTCCTAAATTGTCTTACCAGATGAAGATAACACATGGGACATCCCTGTCCCCATTGTCTGCCTTATTGATTCTTCACCAGTGTCTGGATCTGGGGAAGAAGAGAAAATCCATTGCGAGCATGTGCTGCTGTGCCAGAAGCCAGACCTGGTGGGGTGAGAGCAGAGCATGGCCCCTTTCCTTAAATCCTGGCTGTGAGGGAAGGTCACACCAGATCATTTTGCACAAAACAAAAACCTCCAGTGATTTTCAGATGGGCTATATACCAATCAGTGTAAGAAACAGAGATCCCAAGAGACTGTGGATACTGAGGGTGAAAGATGGCTCTACTCTTTTCCTGTGCTGAGAAAGCAAATGCTGTGGCTTGAGGTGAGGAAGGTGAGGTGTGTTTGAGCCCACATCCCTCTCCTTCATCCCTTGGTGGATATTTCTATGCTTGGATATGGAGTTGCTGTCCTGCCAGCTGTGCCCCTGGCAGTGAAACCCAGGTTGGACAGAGCAGCCCTGCGTGGGGGGAGCACTGCTGGGTTTCCCTCTGCCTTGGTCCTCGGTGGGGATGATATTGCAGAAGCAATTGGGAAGTGATGGGAAGATCTGTGATAGTGTTGAGGCAGCTCTGAGGATTCAAGGACGTGTGGTTCAAGGCTGTAAGAGCAGCAGTCCATTTGCCAAAGGTCTTGCTCACCTTCTGCAGCTGTTGGCTACATCAGCTTTATCTAGAAAAGCTGCTGCTGGCTAGGAAGTGATGCTAAGTTTTACAGAAAATCTCCAAAGTGTGTATTTGTTCTGCATTAGCCTATTCTAAGCTCTCCCTGTACATATGTTCTTATTCCCTAAGGTTTTTCTTAGCTTGAGTGAGAACTGCACATCCTTAGGGCAAAACAACCCTGCTGCTGTGACAAGAAGGTTGTGTCATAAGTCAGTATTAAAATAACAAAATTTTCAGTAAGATAATCAAAAATAAGGTACATTCATGAAAGCAGAACTCATCCTGAAGGGAACATGGGTGCACTACCAAGTGAAGCTGTTCAGCTGTGCAATCAGCAGAGGCTGCAGGCCATGGCTCAGTGCCCTTCTGAATGTTGCAGACCTATCTCAGCCAGCCCGTTCCCTTCAGCACAGCTGTACAAGGTCTGAGACTGCTCTGTTAGCAGCTGTTTATCACGGGGACACAGTATTTGATTATGGGAGGGCATAAATGAATCAAAATAATGGTCACCCAAAACATAGCTTTGGAAATAGAAAGCCTATACAATAAATACATGCTGTCACTGGAGCTTTGGGGGCTCTTTATCTCAGTTAAATCCTCATCAGTGAATGCGTAAGCATGTCAAATCTGATCTTTAAACCATGAAATAATTTATATTGAAGCTTGTTCTAGATCTATCCCTAAATTTAAGAAATGGGTAGATTGCCAGGATTTAAGCTGAACACATTGAATGACATGCAATAAATGACTTCTTTAGAGAAGTATACAATAAAGAAGACAGTTGGGGAGGGGAGAAAAAAGAGGCTTCTTACAGGTGTGATTTGTGATTGTACCTTCCATTTCCAGTGTTTCATTTAAGATTTACCTGGAAGCTATACAAATTGAGGTGGTTTTTTTCTATGCTATAGTTGATGAAAGATCATTCTGGATGCTAAAGGTGGCTTAATCTTAGCACAGAGAACAGAATATTTTCTTAGTGAAACCACAATTCTATCCTTTAATCCTCCAGAGAAAACAAGTATAAACTTATTATATAATTCTGGATATGAAGTGGGTATTCTTCACTAAGATCATGTATTTAATACAATCTAAAGTAGACCCTGTAAAAATGTATCCTAGATTGTGCATTGTTTTGCTGCTCCCTTTATCGTAGCAAAGATTCACTTTTGAATTGCAATACTTTAAGATCACGGCACACAACTCTTGCAGAGGACAGTACAAGCAGGAAACAGAGTACTTTCTTTTTAGTGTTTTTAGCTGATGTAATTTGTGCTGGCTTACAGCCTGCTGCAATATAGAAAAGCCAGCCAGAAAATACTGTTTGTCTGCTTGATTTGAAGCCTTAGCTTTTGATTATTAGGAAAAAGAGAAAAATCACATATAGGGAAAGAGTGATTTACTCTGTGTTGCTGCTGTCTTGCAGTGGAGTGGATGGGCAGGATGCAGCTGAGACAGCTACCCTGCAAGGAATCCACCCCAGTCCTTCCCAGCATCTCAAACTATTGAAGAGCGTTTTTCCTGCCTGCTCTATTGAATGTAATCTTTGCTAGCTATAATGAACACAGGTTAAAAAGGGACCAATTTTTCTCTGCTAACCTTGTTTCCCCCTGCCCCCATCCAAATTACACATGGATATCTTGACTTTAGAGAACTAACAGTAGGGAAAACTTTACAAAATCCCCAGATATGCTTATCCCACTATCACATCTGGAAGGGGGAATTGCACTTCCTCAATGTCCAATGAAGACAAATGCTGAAGGTAGCAATACTGTTAGGAAAACAAAGGCTTCTTTGCAGTCTACAGAAACAGCGTGAAGGTTCAGACAGCCCTCTGAATCGTACAGTAACTTGAGAAGTTCCCTTGAGCAAGGTGCTTTTGGGAGGTGGTGGCCTCCCAGTCTGCAACTTGCTCTCAGTTCTTTGAAAATGTATTGCATAGGGCTAAAAGTTGAACTATCTGAATTAGAACCTATCTATATAATTTACTGGCCTCCAAACTACAGAATTTTTTGCTATCATATAATAATTTTTACTCTGTGCCTGGAAAGTCACAGATCTGGTAGTACTGACTGAAGTTTAAAAACTTTGGAAACCCAGTAAATTTGTAAGTGCAACCATGAAATGGCAGAATGGATTGACGTTGTGCAAGACCTGTCTTATATGAGTGAATATTTTTCTTTTCTTTTGTTTCTAGCAAGATATTCTGATTGTAGTTACAGCACTTAATGTCAGGCTTTGTAAAATCAAGTGATGGTGCTCAGGTCTTACTTTGGTGGTGATGAATACAGTTGGAGTGGATGAAAAAACACAATCAACAGTACAAAACAATATAAAATTTGCATAAAATAAAAAACAATATATCTGAACTATTAAAGACTTATTACTAGTGATATCTTTATGCAATTTTTGATATATTATTATAGATTCTGCTATTAATTACATCAGATAAAACCACATGAACCATATTGAATTTCCAATATCTTCTACAAACAGGGCTTATAGCTGTTTATGTGGGGAGGGGTTTTATTGTCTGCACCTGAGAGCTGCTCAGTCAGATGCAAAGAGGAGCTCCCTGTTGCTTTAGCACAACTGGAGCTGTGAAACTCTTCCCCTGTTGCAGAGCTGTGACCACTCTTCTAGCACACACTTATTTTAAGGGAAGAAGATGCTGAAAGGGATAAACCAACAACAATGAACTTGTTCTGCTTCCTTTTCCACTCAGTGACACAAATATTTGCCCTTCAAGTGGGGAAAACAAGCGCTACTGCGTACTTGTTCTCTAACTTGACTGCCAGCTTCCTGTTAACACTCCAGGATAATTACCCTGGACTGGTTTTCTGAAGAGGTTACTGCTACTGCAACGTCCTCGGTGTGCCTTGAAACCCTGTGCAGCTTCAGGAAGGTGAATTCATCCTTCTGCCACTTCCCTGACTGTGTTACAAACAGAAGTAGCAAATGATAGGAACAGGAAAAATTCTCACATCTGGATGTCTGGCACAGTGATGGACTTGAAAAGAGGGTGATGATCAAGAGATAACTACATTTCAAGTTAAAATTGTAATTTAAAACTCCTGTAAGAACCAGAAATCTAATTAATGAGTTTGGCACCTTAGAGAAAAGACTGTATTTCAACTGTGTAAGACCTTAAAAAAGGTTTAATAATGCTGCTTTGGTCTGTAGAGGACCCAACCTTTCAAACCAAGAGTATATGAAAGCACTTAGAATCATTAAAATATTAACAAAAATTTCACTGAATGTTTATTACAAATATCTTCCTCTACAAGGAACAAGAAACTAAAGTATTAATTAAAATGTTTAAGCATTCGTTTTAAAAGGATTTTTAAAGGATTTAAGCCTTTATAAGGCATGAAGCAGTTTAGTCTGATTATTTTTAAGTCAAATCTGTATTTATTTATTTATCTTTCAGTGAGTAAAGTCACTGCAGGGTACAAATCTAGTTTAAAACATCTTAATGTGAAATTTGGGTGCAGAAATTAAATGTATGAAACCTGGGGGAAGATTTTTAAGACAAAAATCATGATGAAGACAGACTATTTAATAGACATATTAAATAAAATATGTCTATAAAAAAAACTAGCATAGCAAACTGCTGTGATTAAGTTGATCAAGCCCTTAGTTTTACTTGACTTCCAAAAGGAATTGTAATCAGGTAATTACAATGAAAGTTAAAAGTGCAAGGAGCGTTTCTCAGCTGTCATTTAAATCACACTTTTGTGGACATTTAAATTCAGATTTTTGTATTTTGTGTAAAGGGATGGGTTTATGCTCTCATAGATACCACCTTGTGGCACGTGTCTGTTAGGTTTCTGATTCTTGCATGTGTGGAGGTGAGGAGATACTTACATCTGAGTCAAGAACATTTCCTCTTCTGAAACATTTAGATTTTAAATACTTTTGTATAAACTTCTTCAAGCTAGAGGCGTGCTAATTGTAAAGGGAGAATAAAGGACTACCTTGTGCAGTCCACTTACAGACATTCTAACAATTTAGCAAACTGTTTTGCACTTGTGAATATGAGCTCTATATTCTTCAAATCTTCCCTGCTGACAACCTTTAACCCAAATTAGAAATATTTCAGTTATCCCCTTATTTTCAGAGACAGACATCAAAACAATTGAATTTGTGTCCAATATTTTCGTCTTTCTCAACCTGACTGCCTGAAAGTAGGTACTCGGATCTTCTCTGCCCTCTCTTACCTCCTCAGTGCCCTGGAGGTGTCCGGCAAGCGCTGGGCTGGAGCGGCTCTGCCGGGCGCGCATCCTGCGCGGCGGGGCTGCGGGAGCGCAGGGCGGGCTCCCCTCGGCCGAGCGAGGCTCAGGTGAGGGCAGCAGGGTGCTCAGGAGCTTGTTTGCACAGTGGTGCCTCTATCGCCTCCCACTCGCTGTTCTTAAAGTGGCACAAGCCTCCCAAGGAAGGGACGGAGCCGCTCTGCCTTGAGCGCGGCTTGCTCGGGGTCAGCGGAGCAGAAGCCGGCTCCTCACACGTGCGCTGCCGGCTGTAGAAGACAGCCACTTGCCGTGAGAAGTGAGGGCCGGTTTTTCACCAGAAAGCCACTTGGGCTTTCCTTGTAAATCATCTTATTTACCCACAAGTGAGTAATCTGATTAAGTAATTAATTCTGTCTGGTTATTATGAAGAGCATGTGCAGCATTCAGAAATAAGAAGGCTCCTGCCCCTAAGTTTATTGCAGATCCAAAGTGTCCATACACCAAACTCTCTTCCACCTATGCCTATTCAACAACCCAACTGCTACTTAACAGTTTCACTTTACTGAAATATTTGAAAAATTACAGCTATGCTCAGGCTGCTGCAGTATCTGTTATATAAAAAGCATGTAAAAACATTTTCAGAGGCTTTGCTAAACCAGCTCTGGCTCCTCTCCATGCTGCTGTGGAGGTGGCACTGCACAGGCCCTGAGAAGTGGCCCTCCTGCCTGAACACACTGCTGCATCTGGCTCTTGCCTCTTGACAAGAAGGCCAAACTGCAGCCCAACTTAAAAACTGAACAGTGAGGTCTGTGGAACTATCCACAGGGCTCCAGAGGGCTGTACAGAGCTTCAGGTTGCAAGGATGTCCCTTTAGACCTCAAAGCCACACAATCATCAATAGATTTTTCAGTTTCCTACAAAGAAGAAGAAAATATTAGCTAGGGTATTTTCACAGAAAAGACAGCTGTTAAGAATAATTTTTCACATGATGGATATTTTTATGTAACTCAAAACAATTTTCTGAACAATTCTTGGTGGGGGGGTGGGAGGAGTAATTGTTTTCCACTATACAAGGCAGGATCAATAACACTTTTCCCAACAGAATGTGACAAGTGACTTCCATCCCTCTTGATATTTGACACTAATATTTCATGTTGCTAACATCAAATTCCTCTCTGAGTTGCTTTTCAAGGAACCTGTTTATCCTGTTCTTTTACTAACTCTTCAGATTAATACAATTTTAATTTTACTTAATCCTAGTCCTACAGCTGAAAGTGGGAAAGTGCCTGCCATTGACTGAAAATTTAATATCACAGTGTTTGGCTTGTAAGCATGCTGGGTGGTCCAGAATATCCACAAGTACTGGGAAATACAGGTCAAATAGTGGCAGTTTTTAAAAGCACAGCTATTATTTAAAGTTTAGGATAGGGTGGATTAATCTTTTAAAGTAATTTCAAAATGTTTCATAAAACAGCTTTTGAAGCTTGCTAGCCTTGGGAAATCCTGTCTTCCTACAAATCAAAGGATATGGTATGGCCGTCTCATTCAGATTTAGGAAATAAATTCCATGCCCAAATGCTGCCTTTCAGGCCAAAACTGCTGTTTCCAGACCTTCCTGCTGTCAGCAGGGTTGCTGAAGGTGGCAGCTTCAGGCAGGGTGACAAACATTTGCTTTGAGGTTTTGAGTCCTCGTCCCAGTACCATGAGTAGCTACAGTGTCTCAACAGGGCATCTGCAGATGTGGAGTAACAAAGTCCTGTACTCTTTTCCCGGGGAGCCCACAGGGGAAAAGCCCAAAGATGGGGCAGTGGTGGAACATTACTGCTGTGGCACATATTCATTAGACTTACACTGAAGGTAGCTGCTTTCTTTCACACACCTGCAAATAGCTTTAATTTTGAGATAACTCTGTGACCTCATGGAGATTAGCAGGATGAAATAAAAAGCTTACCATGGGTTTAAATGTCTGGTGGTGGTGGGCTGTCTGTCTAAATTCATTTTCAGGCTGATGGTAATCACTGTAAATTTCTTACACTTTATTGGAATATGATGAGTGGAAAATTACTGTATGAGAGGATGCCTGTGGTCCTGTTTCCTTGTGCTCAGGGCAGAGTTAATTTCACAACAGGGGTCACGCAAGGCTGAAGACTGGGCAGGTGAGCCAATGGGTGCGGGCAAATACTGGTGAGCTGTAAAATGTTTGTGAGTAAGAACAATTTGAAAGTGAAGCAGTGCCACACTGACTCCTAGGTCCTCATTTCCCCTCTATGTACCTTCTTCAACTGGGTTAACAGAGCAGGCTATCTAGACCTTACATGATATGGGATTCAGTAGTTTATATTTTGGCTGTGCTGTCCAGAAATAAGGTATTTGTTAGCAGCTTGTAGATCTCCTTACATGACAAGCAGATGCATGGATAAACAGGACTTTGCTCACAAAAGTTTTATCTTTGCATATGTTGAGGTAACTTTATAGCTCTTGGAAACAGGGTCCTATTTAGTACTCTTTGTGGTGAAGGATTTGAACACTGCTGGAGCGAATAATTGAGTCTCTCTGTGGATGTGGACCACCTGCAGGCACCAGGCTGTTCAAGCAGAAAGGTTTCTTGGTTTGACATCAACCTTGTTGCATTAATTTTCCTAATACCTAAAAGACAAGCAGCTTAGTTTGCAGAGAATAACAGGAAGAATGAATCACAGGCCCTGACATCAAGCAGAGGGCTGAAAGAAGGCCAGGAAAATGCATTCCTTGTCACAGAGCAGGTGGTGAGACCATGTGCCCAAAATAATTGTGTAATTGAATTTAAGCCAGTGCAGGACTGTTGTGCATGGGAAAGTTGCTGCTCTGGAATGACAGTGATTTGCACAGCTACAAGGCTCCAAGCAGCCTCTCTGCTGGTCCCCGGGTTCACAGGAGCTGTAAGCACACCTTCCCTCCCCGGTTACCTTCCATACTCTGGCTGTTCAGCCTCCCTGTCATGCAGAGGGTGAGGGGATCTGGTCTGGCTCTGGAGCGGGATGTGTCCTTGCTCAGGTTTTCATGACCAAGCTGGGACTAACACAGTGTGAATGAATGTAACTGATAGTCAGGCATTTGGCTTCATGGGGGCATCCCCAGATGCTCAGACAGCCTTTGCACCATGCCACAGAGCTGATGCCTTTGTTGCCTAGACTATGTTGAAGCCAACTATCCTGGAGAAAGGAAAAAAACCCTAAATCAGGCATCTTTGAGTGTGCAGCTATACTGCACAACTGTGAATCTAAACCTGGGGAATTCTCACCTTCAGCAGGTAAACAGACTCAAGCAAGAAAGCCAAGAAAGATTTCTCTTAATCCTTTAGCTTAAGCTGGGTGGTGAAGACTGAGCAGCTTCTGCAATGAGTGCTGAGTACAAGTCACCCAGCATCTGCCAACCTTGGCCCTGTAGGAATCCGAATAAGTCTGACAAGCACCCTTGTGGTGCCCAAAATTAGTTCTATCTGAATCTCATAACAATATAACCTAAAAAATTTGTCTTCTCATGGCTCTGTTGATTTTCCCTAAACCACATAGGCCCAGTAATTCTCCTGTTGGCTCCTGTGTGTTTTCTTCCACAAACATCCCATGTGACCGGGGACCTTGATCTTCCCATGCTGCTACATCTTTTAGTGAGGAAAGGGATTAGGAATTGCTAAACAGGTCACCCCTTTTGAGGTTGCATGAAGGCTAAAGACCTGCTGACTCTGAAGTTATCAAATGTGAAATGTAAGGAGGATGGCACTGCTCGTGTATTTCAGGGCACCTGTTGGGGGTGAGGGTGGCCAAAGCAACATAGGCTGAGCAACAGCAGAGTGTCTGCATTGGAGGTCTGGGGAGGGAAACTTACAGAAAGGGATCAAAACATGCACAACGTAGAGGTCCATGGGTAAAGGAGTACTGGAAGATCTTGTGTCACTTTAGGTATGCAGCCAAGAACTCTAATTCTCAGTCTTGTTGTAAATCAGCAGGCTAACAGCAGTAGGAACCCTCAGGCAGTAGTATCAAGACACTCAATGAGCAATGATTAACAAAACAGACAAACTGGCCACTGCTTTCATGATACATTTTCCCTCTTTATGGTTGGCATTTGTTTAAAAGACAAATCAGACTGGGAAAGAGTGACTTTTATTTTTTCGTGCTGCATTATCTAAGTTCGCTAACTACAAATGAAGACACAAATGACTGGGAAGCATATTCCAGAGAGAAGCAAGTGAAGCACTAAAACTGGCAGACAATAAGGTGATTCTTGTTACACTTTTTGTCATTCCAAGTGCCATCAGTGTACATCTCCACACATTCCTCCTCCCCTCTGCCAGAAGGTTCATTTGAATACCAGTTAGTATAGCTCAGCTGAGCACCATTTGGGAGCTGGAACTTGCCTGGAATAAGGGATTGTTTTATCCCCAGGTAGGCGTAGGTGTTAAAATATTTCACAAAGTACAGAATGGCATCATTCTCTCCAGGGTTCCTTGGAGTGGCAATAGAGCCTCCAGCCTCTTTACAATTTTCCACTGTACCATCAAAATCAGCTGTTTTCCCACTGGTGGCAAATATTTTTCCTCCAGACTCTGTTATCATCTTGTTCAAGCGAAGGACTGCAAGAGGAGGGAAAAGCTGTTAAACATTTGTGTGTTGTTTTGTGCTCACTTTGCTCACTCAATTCTAAATCCTGCTATTTTGCTCCATAACTTTAGATTAAGCCCAGGAAAAGGTGAAGGAAAGGATAACTTGAAATCAAAGATTTCAAAGAAATCTAAAAATGAGGAGGGGGGAGGAAAGGGAAGAAACACATAGAGGTGATGAAACAGGAAGAAACACAGGTGATGAAACAGGAGAATCACATAAATTGGAGAAGAAGGAAAGGAAAAGAGGATTTCTGTATTTTTTAAAAGTATATGATTTTCTTTGGGACTCTGTAAGATTCTGAGGTGGTTTGCAGTATATGAGTGTTCTTGAGAGAGTGGGATCTTAGATTTGATCTGGTCATGATTGTCTTTCTTAGTATGTTTTTAGAGTTCAGTTTGTGTGTTGGGGGCACAAGGTGTGCGTGGAGCAGCTCTGCATAGGCAAGGATTCTAATCTGGCATATTCCTGCCTTGCTTGCACTCATACTTCAGAGCTGTGACCCAGGTATCTCCCACTAGTTATGAAATCCTAATTTCTACCTCCTCCATTTGAAAGTTTTCATTCAATGATATACCAAAAGAAGATATAAAGGAATGCAATGAAACTGCAGAATATTCTGCTTCTTTCCTAAGAAGCAGTGTTGCTGTGATGCACAACAAAGAAGAGTTTGGGACGCGGGGAGAGATTCTTCCTTGAGGCAGAGGGGTTTTGCAACCCTTTTTATAAAGTGTTCCGATACAGGTTAACAGGATTGGCCAAAGGAAACACCTCTCTGGTCCCATTGGTGGAACAAGAGAAAAACACATTTGGGACATCATTTTGAGAACCAGACTCTATTTACAAAAAACAGTCCTTGAAAGATATTTTCCCCGACGGATTTTCCCTTGGAAACACCTCAGCCACTGACAGGCTGAGAATTTTTCTCATCCTCAGAAAATCATGTCTACAAAGCAGTTTTTGCCCACCTAGTCTATCCCAGCTAACCCAGGACCAGCAGAAAGTTAAGGCAGACAAAATACCTCCTTCCAGTCTGGAAATCCGATGTTCTAGCTGATGGATGACGTCCCCGTTTTCACTACCAGCCAGTGGTATGAGATCTGTGAACAAAACTAGCTATTATGCACTTTGCATTACAGTTTCAGTCCTGGCTTTCAAATAAAGCAGAGCTCACTGCGTGAAATGAATAGGAACTTCTAAAATGTTTGTTTGACAAGTTTTAGTTTACTGCTGTGTTTTAAACAGGTAATATCTTCATGCATTAATCTTTGTAAGGATAGGGGATAAGGTCCTGGAAGTCACCTGCCGAGCAGGTATGTTTATGGAAAACTGGAACTGGCAAACTGAGTTAGTTTCCTCTCTAAGTGATTGAGCCAGTCCAGGCAAAACACTGGCATTAGTGCAGTGGGTGTAGTTGATTTTTAACTGCGTCTAGGGACTGAATCCTCAACAAAATCCTTCAGACTTTTCAAGCATTTGCTTGCAGCTCCAACCTAGGACTCAGCAACAAGTTTCTTGTGCTATGGAAAATTCTAAACTTTTCTCTGTGAATTGAACCACTGCATCATTAAACAGAGATTAAAGCATCTTACTTCATATAAGGAATTAGTAAAGTCTTGATTATTTTAGTTCAAGTAGATCACGCATCAGATTATGGTAGATATCACTGAGTTTACAAAGCATAGAACACAAGAGATAAAAATGGAGATAACTTCACGTACCTGGTACTTGTCGTTCATCACTCCCATCTCCAAAAAAAGGCTTGAAAGGGAAACCTGGAAGAAATCCTGCAAGTTTACCTTGAGCACAGAATGGGAGCAGGAAAAGAGCTACTGCTAAGACTTTGTGCAGCTGTGGAGACAACATCATTTAAAGTTAAACCAGACTGGCTTACTCTCCAATGTGGAGTCCTGCATTTAAAACAAAAAAAAAGAGAATGTTTTAAAATTTTTCTGTGTGTGAAGTCTTTTGTATATTATGCTTTACCAGTAGTGACATGAACGTCATTCATGTAGTTGCAAAGTCATCTTATTTCAGACAATTAAGATATTTTTCCAAAAGACAGTCAGCTAAGTCTACAAAATCTAGAGCAACCAACCCAAAACATCCCTTCAAAGCTCTTTTCTGTACATCAGATACCATATATGCCTCACCATGCAAAAAGTTATAGTTTTACAGGAGAGCAATAGACATATGGCTGCTGTAGCAAGAGAATGTTTAAGACAAAGTGGGACATGTTGTCTTTGTTAATTGATTTAAGAGCAAAACAACTGCTAATACTTATTTTTCTATTGCAGCATCCATTTTTAACATCTTTTCACCTCAGGTGACATGGTCTATAAAAGGAGGTGAAGTTGTTTAAAAATGTTGATACACACACATCTAAATTGGAAAGTTTTGTGGTACAGTTTAATAGATCCAACATAGTTTAAGCAGCAACCTAGCTAAGGATGTTCAACTTACCTAGCAGCTCCAGTGTGAATTAAGAAAGACTCATTAAATGGTCCAATTTATAGGGCATGTAACTTGAGATTCATCTTCTTACCTACAGAAAGAAAGAATATGTCATATGATATGAATTTGCATATAAATGGAAATCTAATGAATTTTAACTTGAATGAAAGAAGGATTGTTTTCTTCAAGAGGTAAACATACTTAAAACATGAGGAAAGTATTAGAAGGTACTTTTTTAACTTGTAGAAACACTCTCACATGTTTTAAAATTCCAACCCTGGAACAGAACGAATTTCTCAATTCATATTTGAAATACCTAATGTTTCCACAGAGTGACTGTGCAAATGTCACAGAAGATAAGCCATAACAAGTTCACCTAAAATATAATATGCACCAGGAACACCACCATCATTTTTGTTACAAACTGAGGGCTTACCAGTGATAATGACCAAAGTCTCGTAACTAAAGAGGATCTTACAGTTGTAGCAGCAAAGCCAAATGACAGCAGTGCATCTGCAGCACATGTAGAAGAGACAGAGAGACACATGCTGAACTAATTTACAGAATACTCCAGAGGAAGTTTATATATCAAAAAGAGCAGTTTGCTACAGCAGAGAAATGACCTCTCAATGAAGGAAAAAGCTGCTTTTTATCAGTCCTGTGAGTACAGAGGCCCAAGATGAGGAGCATCACTGAAAAGGAGATGGCCTTGACCAGCATTTCACAGCTGTTCTCAGCTGAGAGTTGGCTCTGTGCAGTGAAGAGTTTGGGGACAGGTGTTTGAGTCTATGTTCCAGTTTAAGTCAGATGTGGCTGCATCATGCTCATGGTGTCAGGCCACCATCCTGATGGTGCAGCAAGGCCAACAGCCAAGACAGCTGAGGAATGAAGTGCTGTGAGACTAGATGGGGAATGTCAGCAGTATCCATATTAGCCTAACATGCTGCTGGGGCAAGGCTAGATCACTTCTGCAGGCACTGTGCACCTGTGCCCTTCACTTCCGTACTCACTTCAACCCCTGGTGTGTGCCTCAACACCTTTGTCCTTGGTGGTGTGCCCACAGATGCTGGATTAAATCCTGCTGCATTGTTTATTGAGTGCCCTTGAGTGCACCAGCCCTGTGAAAAATAAATAGGCAGTACCCAGTTGTACACACCTTGACAGAAGAGGGTGTTTAAAATTTGCACGAGTAACCTTTAAGTTTCTTGTAAAATTTCAAGCTTCTTAGATTTTGAGTGTTTGATGTAATGCTTTCAACATTGTTCTGGCAGGGGTTTTTTAATTATTATTTTTGGGAAAAAAACCCCACCAAAATCAAACAGACAACCTGAGACAAGCCAGTACCTGGGTTCTAGATGAGCCCTAGAAAAGGCCACTGGCCCTTTGCGTCCACGGTGAGAAAAACTTTAACCTTTAACTGCACCTGGAAGAAAATAAAAGCTAGGCAAGTGTGAGAAGAGGAGGAGGCTGGCCTGCAGTTGTGAGTTTCACATGCTGACTCAGGGCCTGGGAAACCAGGAGGGGGACAAAAGGTTTCTTGTGATAGTCTCCTGAGGAAAAACTGATGTAGATTTGATAAACTATAAACCTTTCTTGTCTTGATTTTCATCAGCGTGTTAATAAGATGGTTCAAGTTAAATAGACATTTAAATACACCTTCATTTCTAGTATGCTTGTTTATGATTTCCTAATAGAATACTTTTTATAACTATCACAGCTTGGAAACTTTTTTCTGATCTTTCCTTGAATCACATATCACAGAGGTCCAGCAAGATTCAAGGAAACAGATCTGATAAAGAACAAACTATTTTTGAGTATTGAGGTAACTTTTCTTCAGCTTCCACATCAATCAGTAAGAGGTTTCATAGTTTCAGTGGCAGTGAAGCAAATGATGGATATTCTGAGTGGGTTGTGTTGTGCAGTGTATGTAGGCAAAGGCAAAACCTGCTAAGGACAAAGGCTGGTCAATGTTGCTTTCTTAGCTGCTCTGAGAAATATAGAGTTGAAAAGTTGAATGTCTGTGTGCTCCTTCCATGAGCCTGTTTGTTAGCCTTTCCTTGGAACACTTAATCTCCTGAAAGTTAGGTTTTTTCTTCCACGGTGTTACTCACAGATAACCTTAAAAATTATTTTCTTATTGTCTGTTTGTATTTAAATGCTCCCAACCCCACCAATATTTTCTGTTTAATATTTTGGTCTCCACCCTCCCTTGTTTCCACCTTGTCCTGTGTTTTCTGCATTTCCTTTTCCAAATTATTATCAGACTGTCCCCAGCAATTCTCTTATGCCTGGGACTAGCAGGAAGAGCACAGAGCACAGGGAGACACGAGGTTCCATTTCTCAGAGGAGGTCTAAGGCTATTTTTGCTGAGCACTAAAAGCAATTCTGCAAGACGTAGACACTTGGGATAGCAGACTTCAACTGGCATTTTTAAAAATTTAAATTATGAGCATAATTTTAGAGCAGAAAGTCTTCATTTTACCTGTGATCAGTGCACATGAATGCTACTGCCATTTTGCCCCATGGACTCAAGTGAAGGATCCAAGAGGAGGTCTCTGGATGTCTCTTATATGTCAGTGCAGCTCAGCTGAGAAAAAACACAGAAGCTGTATGGCAAATAGAAGACAAAACCTCATCTCTTTCATAGCTTAATAGTTCCCATTGCCACAGCCTCCTCAAGGGTTAAGGTGCGCTTGCTCTGCAGTGTTGTTCAGCTCCTGAGCCACAAGGGCAGAGATGGGTGAACACTTCATTCCAGGTTTCACTCGGCATCACACCTGGGCTATAACCCTTGAGGCAAATTCTGCCAAACCCTGGTTTCCTAACAGGGACTTAAAAAATAAAATCCAAGTCCTCTTAGCATTTTTTAAGGTGCTACTCTAATTTCCGAGAATCCTGTATCTATTGTGTTTTGAAATCAGCTATGTTTGTGTAACTGTTGGCTAATAGGGTTTTATAACAACTTCCGATAACGAAATATCACTTGCAACCTGATATTCTGAGGTACAGCTCACAATTTATACAAGATAAGGTAGCCCTGCCAGCCTGTGTCACATCCTGCCAGTTAGGTTCACAAAAGGTTGAATTTAAACTCAGCTTTCTCAAGAACCGTGGGGCATGGGTTTTTTAAATTAAGTTTCTACAAAAATCAAGGAGCAACAGAAAAATCTGTGTTTGCTGGAATCAACGGTCAATTTCTCCACATTTAGTAGTGACTGATGGGGGCTGGTGTGAAGTTTTTGAGTGCTCAAAATTGATAATACTACTTCTAAGCTGAAAAAACTAATGAAATTAAACCATTATAAAAGAGGATATCACTCTAGACCAGAGACAATTCTCTCTGAAATAAATATCTATAATTTTTATGGCGAAAGTCTTACTGTAAAATATACTATAATAACTATATTCAGTTTCTCTTATGTGAGACAGGATCCACTTGCCTCAAAAGGGTTGGAATTTTTGCCATCTTTTTACTTATAGTAGTATCTTAGTCAGCTTCTATAGGATTTGGGGATTAACTAATTTTCTGATTTAAAGATCTTACCTTTATGTTGCACTTTCGTAGCAAATTATTATAAACAAAGAAAAAAGATAAACCTGGATTTTTCCTGCTCTGGTTATTATACATCAAGAGTTATTGTTGCTCATTGCACTTTTAAGGATAGACATTATCAAAATTATTTATGCTACTATAGCAGAACACAGAAACAATTTATTTTGTTTCTTCACATGCCCAAACTCTCTCTCCATTAGAAAAAATAAATCAATGTATAAATGGAGAATTCAAATCTTTCACAAAAAGTAGACTGAAATGCTGGTGTTTCAAATAGCATTTGAGGGTATAAATTGATAGGGTTATCCACCAACACAACAGAAAAAAGCTACACCAAAATAAAAACCAACAATTTCTGGATACTTCTCTGTGGAACTGCAAAGAATTATCAAGCAACATTACAGATCAAGTATGAACCATAAATGGGAAAGTACTGCCTAGCAGCTCTCTGACTGGATCTGAGTAGCTCTTATTTTTCAGCAGCATGTATGCGTTAGTTTTGGTTTTTTTTCTCCTTTTATCAATTATAAAGTCTAAAGCATAAGAAACTGGGCTTTTAGAACTAGCCTAGATACTTTGCTTACTGATGTAATAAATGACTAGAAAATAAAAATCTTATTTTTCTTAACTGGATGAAAAACACTCTGGTGTGCTGAAGTCTAAATCTGTTTAGATATAGATGTTATACTGCATGAAAACATTTGTAAGATTTTACACATTAAGGGTCTTAACAAGAGATCTCTACCGTCATTTTGCAAACTCCAATGTGGTAGAAATAAATTTTTCACTAACTGAAAGAGTAGGATGCCCCCAAACTAGTTGGAGATATATATGAATATGCTTTTTCAGTTAGGAGAGTAAATGATGATGTTGGTAGAGATTTTTTGAGGGGAGGCTTTGGTGACTTTTGTGACAGTTACACTACTGCTCTAACAAAGAAACTGCATAGTTTGACTCAAAAATTGCTAATGAGGTTTGCTTATTAAAATACTAGTATTTAAGAGGTAATTCTAAGTAAACCTTCAACCCTTTCTAGCAGATTTAATGTAGCTGGTCAGATCTGCACCCAGGAAAATTAAAAGGTATAAATTTAGCCTACCTTTTTTCTCAATGTAACCACAGAGTGGTTGTCATGGCTCTGTTCCCTTCCTGTTTGAAAGTTTTGGCTGAAATGGTATCATGGGCATAGGTCTCAAAACAAGCTGCTTTGGAGGAAAGCAGGTTCACACTTTATCCTGCATGGTCCTGGGTGTACTTTTTCCATTTCAGAATCCCAGTCTGCTCTCTTATCTCCCAGTCTGCAGTGGGAGAGCTGCATGCTACTTGGAGATGGACCATCCCTTGCCAAAAATTTGGCAGGGCTTGAAATGAGTGGGAATATATCCAATCTCTCTTCCTCAGGGAAGGCCTGGGAGCATCACTGCCCAAAGTCCAGCTTCCCAGGGGCTTCCTGCACAGAGCCAAATGTGGGGGAGGAGATTGTGTTCAATGCATGAATTTTAAAGCCAGTGCTTTCTTTTTGCCCCTCACTCAGGTAGTGTGTAAATGGCAACGAATGAGCCTAGGACTCCCTCACTGCAAGGTAAGAATGTGAGAATGTGCTGCTCATGGTGCTCTGCTCAGCTGCCCCTGCTCACCAACTGCCCAAATGCAGTAACAGTGAAAGTATTTTGTGAAAAGGTGCTTCTTGCTCCTATTTTGAGATTTGAAGTCTATCTGTGCTGTTGCTTGGTATAAATCAAGAGAGATGTTTGTGTTTGAACTGATTGAACTTCCACTCTAAGCTGCCTTCTTCCCAAAATATGGTAGCCTTCTAACACTCCAATCTCATGGTTTTCTGAGGGAATGTGCTGCTTTAGCAACAAAATGCAATCTTCAGCATTTTATGCACTCCATCTACTTGAATTGAAAGCTATATTTATCTTTGTGTTTTATAGAGAGTAGCTTTTAAAACTAGAAAAATTAATTGGAACTAGTAGTATTCATATTTTTATAAAATGGAAGGTGGATGCTAATGAATCAGTGAGTGGTTCAACATGACACAACATTGGCTCTATGACTGAAAGTGATGTCCAAAACCTAAAACCATGATTTTTCCAGTGAATTCAATATCTGTGCACCTCTTTTGAGGAAGAAACTATTAAGTGCTTCAAAATGCTTCCAACTATGACACCATGGGTAATTTTAACTTCTGCATTTCCAATATCCCAAGTCAAACCTTGGAATTTTCCTCTAATCTTCTCAAAGGTATGGAGACAGTCTCTCATACCATGCCATGAGAAATGAATTCTGAGGTATTCCCAACCCTCCAAAAGGGAGAAACACATCAGGCACATCAGTTCAGGCACATTTTAATCATGTTAATCACCTAGCACATGTGGTGTTTTCCAAAGGCTAAAGAATATCACAATATGATTCACTTCATATTTTAGGGTCAAGAGAAATTGCAGAAATTTAATCAACTTGAAACACAAATACTTCATTATCTCCATACTCTGAGTTGGCTGAAAGGCCATTCTTTAAAGTTCGCAGACTGTGAGACGATACATATTGCATTTCTTGTCATTCCAGGTGCCATCAGTGTATATCTCCACACATTTCTCTTCCCCATTACCATTAGGCTCATGCTGGTGCCAGTTGCTGTAATTCAGAGGCATGCCATTTATATACTTAAACTGACCTGAGGTCTCCCCCTTTCTAATGCCCAAGTAAGCATATTGGTTATACTGTTTCACAATGTCAGTAATAGCTTTATTCTCCTCCTTGTTCTTTGGAGCTGCAAGAGTTCCTCCAACCTCTTCACAGAACTGTAGTGCAGATGCAAAGTCAACTTTCTTCCCATTGCTTGCAAGTATTTTCTCTCCTACTTTTCTTATTTTCCCATTCAAAACAAGCACTGAAACACGGAAAGGGTTAGCTTTGCAAATTTTCTATTGCATGCTGATGTAAAAGCAAAGAATAAATCAAGAGATGAAAAGAAAACTAAAAGTGCTAAGAGGAACAGAAGGATAAATTGAGCAAATGATGAAGAGGAATTCACTAACTATTCACTAAATATATTTCACTGGTTGTGACCACCTATCCTAGTCTCCAAGACAAGGATATCACACCAACATCTGCTAAATATCAGCTCTCTTATATTTTGTGTATTTTCTAAAGATCAGTCTGCTTCAAATTTGAGCAAGGGAAGCAGAGAAATGACAATAATTTTGTGAATCCCTTTTCAGTACAAAACAATTTACCACCTTTAACAATCTGGTTGCTGATATATAAAAGTGGTACAAGACTGAGTTTCCATGTGGAAAGTGCAACATCAGTTAGTTGGAATATTTTTTAAACCCAATTTGAATAAATGTGCATTATGATTGCCAAGAGGAATCTGCTTCTCTCCAGGGAAACAAGAATCCTGACTTCCTCTGCTTTGAATGAGAAAATGGAGTTTTGGGATATGTAGTATCCTTTCCAAATGCAGTTTCTTTCCTGCAAGTCGTGATTCTGTGACTAACTTTGCGTACTACACTTAAAATTGATTGTGAGCTGAAAAAGTAACAAGGGGAGGAATTACCAGCTTCAAGTTGAGAAAGTCGGTGTTTCAAATTTGCTAAAGCATTGTGGTGTTTGGTGGCCAGAGAATCAGGCAGACCTATGCAGATAAAAACAAAAGTTATACAATCAAGCAAAACTAGGCTGTGCTGCTAGGAAAAAAACCCTGGATAAAACCAATTATTTTCCAGAACTAATTTGCAAATGTATTTTTTAACATCAGCAAGTGTAAAATATTTTTCCAGCATTTTTTCACATTGTTATTAGTCTAATGTATCAAAGCAAACTAACCAAAACATCCAATCCTCTTAAATGCTGATAATTCTCCTCAGCAGAAAAGAAACAAGCTTTATAGGTTGAAGCCTTTTGTTAGTTGTATCTGTGAAACTGGCTTTGCCAAAGAGAATTGGTTTAATTCTATTAATTGGTAGTGAACAGGTATGAGGGATACTTTGAGGAGGAAGTGATTTTCTTTTTAAAGTGCTAAGTGTATGCTTTGTGTTTATCTTGCTTTAATGGGAGCCATAAACAGTGGTAGTGGAAGGTTTCTGGATAGTGTGAAATACATCCAGCACTGCTTGCTAAAGACAGGAACCCACTGTAAAACTAGATTCTTTTTTATACCACTTCACACAGGTAACAGAGGTCCTTCAGGTAGAATAAAGTCACTAATGTACTCCCATGATCACAATCCACTATTCACAATTGAAACAGTAGAAGCACAAAAGGTTGCTGCATCCCTGAGCTGCAACATTGCAACCTTTACTTCACAATCCATTAAAAAACCCCATATGTGACCTAATACAGAGAGTTTGGGAATAATTCTGATATGCTTTTAGCCTTGTCAGCAGACCTGGAGAAGGCATGCTAGAGTGTTGATAACCTGTTCAATTCCCCTCTTCCCCCAAAAGAGAGAGAAAACCTGCTTTTTAGAAAAAAAATAAACTGCCCATGTCCTCCCTTCTCTTTTCCTTCCTGTGCTTAACACATCTGCTTCCTTGAGAGCATGTGTCCTTCTGTGCTGTTTCTAGTCATGCAGCCTTCGTGACATGGGTCTCTTGCAAAAGACACAAGTTTGCTTACCTTTCAGACCATCTCTTCCAGGGATACCAGGTGGCCCAGAAAGTCCTGGACATCTACTCAGTGCATGGCAAGTCACTAACAAAGCAGCAAGTGCTAGGAGGGTGTAGGATGAGTTAGACAGCATGATTTCTCAGGCCAGCTGTAAAAAACCCACACATTTGTCAGGAAATGACTCTGTAAGAAATTGTAGACATTGGTTTACACAGCTACACACTCCTCCCCCCCATCCCTTCTTGAAATTTACATTATTTCCTTGTTTAAATAAAGTTTACAGTTCAGGTGTAAGAGATTTCCCAGGTTTATTTTGCAGCCATTTTTAGTTTATACACAAAACCCTTTCTAGACTGATCAACTTAGAGTGATGAAGATAAATTATCCCTTTCACTGTCACTGACCATTTGTTGGATTAATCCTTGAGAAATGATGGGCTTAGAGGTTGCCTGCAAGGACTATAATCACTCAGTGATGCATAGGATACTAACCTGAAAGGCAAATCTGATACAGAGGTAGTTGTAACATTTGGGAGCTTGTTAAAGCACACCACTATCTAAGAACATTTATTTGGCATAAACTGATACTCTTTTACATACAGGCAAAACTTTATAGCTCAATTGACATTCCTATCCTGTTTTGAACAAAATTCCACAAGATTGCAAATGTCAGTTATCATGTAGAAAATGCTTTTTTTGCTGGCTGGCAATGGGCTTATTCATCTTATTTTATCCCTACAGATAAAACAATAAGTAGGGTTATGATCTTAGTGTGGAGTTATTGTGACTAAGAAACATTTTAAAACTGTACATTGTGAGTTTATAGCAGAGTAAGTGGTGTGCTGCGCATCTGTGAAAGCTGAAGGACTGTAAGATACTATGGCATAGAAATATCCAGTTATTGACATCATTCAGTGAAACTAACAGGAGATATAAAGGTTCAAGATGCTGGAATAGGTATCCATTTCCAATGGGGTGATGCTTATGGGTTGACTCATATAAAACAAATAACTTGATATCCATTACTTCACTTTTCTATTGGCACAAATCAAAGAGGATCCTGCACCTGCTGCCTCTTAAAAACTTCCATCTTAAAAAAAATCAGCATTTACATATACTAGGTTCTAAATCTAGATCCACTTAAAATTTCAAATAAAAACTTGGTTATCTTTAATGTTGTAAGATTATTATCACCTAAGTTCATCAGCTATAACAAGGTATTTGTTATTACATTTCAAAGTATATATGCCAAGCAGAATCAATTTATCAGTGTAATATCATTTATTAAATGGGGTGAGCTTTTAAAAGAAAAAGCATTGGTTTTATCTTCCATATTTACTCTGTTATAGAAGACTTCTGAGATTATTTTTAATCTGCATCAATAGCAACTTGTTTTTCTAGGGGAATGTCTCATCAAAGTCAATTTGATGCGACATACCCTTGAATATACAAATATTCAATTATGTCATAAATTTGCAGCATATAGGATCTGTTTAACTAATAGCAGTGTGGTTGAGAATTTGCACCTTAAAGAATGTAAAATCAAATCCACCTGAGAACACCTGCAATATTAAAGATGCTGTTGAGTTTTGTTTGTTGAATCTGAAGCATCTCAAGCTGCTCACCCTTTACTCAAGGCCAGCAGACACCTCTGGAAACAATGGCCAGTGACTCAGAGAGAGCAGATAATTAAAGACCTCAACAGAAACCTAGCCTAGGTGGCTAGGAATACTCACATCCTTGAGATAAGGAAATGCAATTACAATGCGTACCCTTTGCCTGGTGATGATCATTCGGAGAATTATATTTGAATGGACTTCTGCATCCAGCTCATAATTGGATTATGATGCAGAGTCAGACTCCTGATCAGTTATATAGCAAAATGGAAAAAACACAGCTCTTCAGTTTTAATCCAGGTTTAATGACCTTCATCAGTCATTACTATCTAGTGTCCTTCAGGCATCTCCTTATCTACTAAAATTGCTATTGTAAGCAAAGTAAAAAAATTACTAATAAAGGGAAATTTAATTTTAGAAGGTAAATATGACCACAGAAATCAAAAGGAACAGGTCTGCCTTCTAGCTGAAAATCCTTGTGATTTATTAAAAGGAAATTCAACTTACCCTTCTGCTTCAAAGTGAAATGAAAAAGCAGTTCACATGAATCCCCTTTATATAGTGTCATGTTTGTTAAATGATATGGCTGAAGTGGAGACCGGATACAGAGGCCACGAATGAGATTTTTCAGTTTTGTTCACATACCTGTTATGCAAATATGAGTTCAGTTTTAAGGGTTGAGAAATTTCTTTTTTTTTTTAACAAAATAAAGCCAAAGTTTTAGAAAATGCAATCCAGAGCTAACAGATAACACCAGATTCATAGGCACAAAATATATAAAAACATAAAGTAACTTTGAGCAACTCTAGGTCATATTTAAACATTGTTGTTTTATAAAAGCAAAAATGGCAGATGACCACCAGTGGCTCTTGTAAAAGGAAAGATACTCTTGTGGTTAATTTAGGGAAGCCTGCTATCTTCCAGATAGTCTGACCCAATAATCAGAATTCTAAACTTTGCCTCCCCTCTCTGTATCTGATGTACTTATCTTTCCTTAATATAATTTTCTAGCTATGTGCTAGAATTCTCAGTGTTTCCATGAGCTTCTGGTCTCTCTTGCATGTACAAGACAGCCGATCCTCTCTTGGTCAGAGATGGACATTGGAAAAAACCTGTATACATGCACAAAATTATTAAATGGACATCATTTTCAAGAAAAAAAAGAAACCAGAGATTTTGCTCCTGTTTCCTAGAAATAAATATTGGGATTTTGTAACTTCCTTCTGCTTCTGATGTCTTCTACCATAAAATGTTTGATCCTAGAGGGGGTTTATTCTATAAACCTCAGCAAGCCAACACCTCAATGTCTCACTGAGAGACAGAAATACCTCAGCTTCACAGCCTTTCTGTGTTTTGTCAGTTTATACTGTGGTTTGTGAAGGACAGGATGTTTTCTATTTTTCATTTGCATTTTACTAAAACTAAGTTTCGTCATCATCCCTAATAATGTGTTATTCTTTCTGAATAATTCCAGCAGTATTCACAAGTCCAAGCTAACATCTTTAGGCTCCCTGTTCAGCAGTATATCAACTGACTGAGCTAGCCAAGATAAAACACCAAAGCAGAAGATGCATTTAGGATTCCCCTTAGATGTAGTGCAGGCACTTAAATTCACTTCCATTCACAACTCTGAGCCTTGTCCTGCAGTTAAAAGTGCCCAGCACGGCCCGTTCTCCAACTCAAAATCCCCCACAAATAGTAAACTAAGGACATATCAGGTGTCCCTCTTAGCAAATGATCAGTTAGCACTCACAAATGTATGTTACAGACAATCTATCTTCAAAGTCCCTCCTCTACCGGATGGACAGCAGAGCACTGAATGCAGATTAGTCCTTTTACAAAACCTCTCACCTCACCACTGGAAACTATTTCTCTCTGTAGTCCAGATGACATAGCTGCAAAAAACTTGAGTGCTTAAGATGTGGATTAGACAGTAGCCAACCTATAAAATATTTGTTTCCAATTCCTATTGGAGTTTGTAAATGGCACAGATACCAGACAATTGAGCACAGTCAAAGACACAGGAAATTCTGTTCCTGGATGGCAGCAGACCTCTGGGTACATAGGAAATTTCTTCAATTCCAGAGTAAGATGCAATTTAATGGATCCAGATTTTTGTTAGGTACCCACTTTTTTGGGAATATTAAATCAAAATCTTACACAGATCCAACTTCTAGGCAACTCTGCGACAGTTGTAAGAGCTAGTTTTTCTGCTGCATCATTGCATGTACATGCAGCTCTAATTGATTAACATGATGAGTCTCTGGATATTTGTACTGTTTCTTCTACCTAACACAGTTTATATTATAAAAAAATTTAGAAATTGAAAACATTAAGCAGGGAGATCAGTAAAGCTCCACCAGCTGTTATCTCTGTCCATTTATGAAAGTGTAGCATAAGCAAAACAAGGCTGATGATCTAGGAAAACCTTATCAGTTAATATCTTTTACCAAAACTTTTGAAGAAAGATATATCTGATAACAGTTGTTCTTCCATGAGTCAGATCATACTTACACAATGGAATCTGATAAGAAATCTACAACATAATCCAGTGTGAAAGATTACTTAGTCATTAGATTTACTTTCCTTAGTTATGCGGTTGAGAATGAGGGAAACAAACACACTCAAACAAAGAAAAAAGAAAGTAAATATTTTTTTCTGCAACCTAGCATCCCTGTAGAATAGCTGCAAGGATAAGAACTCTGAAATTTGCAGGTAAACCTGTGTGGTAATGGCTGAAGGTCTTTAGCTGGGAAACACCCACAAAACTCACCCAGGGAACTTGAATGGTTTCAGTGGACCCCAGGCGCTCCTTTTTCTATCATTAGGAAGAACCATAAGAATATTAAATATGCTGTACTGTCAGTGAATTAACCCCAAACCCTGCTCAAGTATCAGCAAAGGAGAACTTGGGGGAAAAAAGGAATCTGATATTCAAGGTGTCATACAGCTAAAACGACTGCTGCTTTCTATAACACCTCTGCATGCTACCATCAAAAAACTAACTGCCAAGGGGGGTTCAGAACCAGAACTAATTTTATACAGCTTTCAAGCTTCTCATTCTCAGAACACAAGGTAAAGTCTTTCACATAAAATAGTGATGTGTACAGCCTGGCTTGTTTATTTCAGCAATTTGTGAGACAATAATTTAAAGTGTGTCACTGTGCTGCAAGTTCCTGATATCGACTCTCTGAGCAAGTCCTTGGCACAGCATCTGTGTAGTAAGCAGGTGTGGTCAATTTTCCGAGTTTACCTCTTTTGAAACAACAGTCATTTCTTATATTTTTCTAGTATTTCCACTGTAATTTATTTGCTGAGCTTTAAATCATACAGAGTTAAGCATCTATAATTAGTTTTAAGAGTGCTCACTGGCAGCAGCTTAAGACTTCATCAGAAATACAGTGCACTAAACATATGCCACCTCTTAGGTCATGAAACAATCCAACAGGTGAAGTGTTACCTCCTCCCCACCCGCAATTTAATTTTATTGACACAAAACCAAACAAAAACATGGAAAGTTCAACAGCCCCCACCTTTGGAAAAAAAGAAACACTGATAAAATATTTTGTATGCTAATTTACAGTGCACTGATGCAGGAATGGGAGGAAAAAAATGTAGACAGTGTGGCACGTTACCATACTGCTAATACTGAAAGAAAATTCTGCTGTGTGTGCCCTAGACCTTAACTTGAGAATAAACATCTTACAAGAAGAATGTAATTGCTGATGAGACATGTTTATATTGATGGAAAAAACATGGCTTCAAAGAAATGCTGTCAGCTCAAAAATACAATGTTATTTTGGGGAGTGGATGCCAGAGAGATTTTTAGGTTTAAGTGTACACAGGCGGATAGAGAAAAAGAACAAATACTGAATATAGCTCATGAGTTTCCAAAAAGGATACAGCAGAGATGCGGAACAGTGCCTGAAGCACTGGATTTTAAAGAGCTGGATTCACCATACTGAGCTGAACAGCCCTTGCATAGCCTTGTCCTTCCAAAGTACAGAGAGCATATGTTTATGACAAAAATTAAAATAAATAAAAAGGAAAAAAAAGTAGGGGAAAAAAAAGGTTTCAAGCAGACCCCAAATCCCTTTCAGTCTATCTATTTTCCATTCTAGGAAAAGCAACTCAAACTTCGCTATCAATAAAAGAGGTGACTAGGTTTTAATTTTTTTTTTAAAGTCATGGTCCTTCCTGCCAAAGATCTGCCTGCCAAAGTTAAACATATGTTAACAAAAATACTTGGCCTTTGCTTTCAGATTATATTATATACCTTCTCTGTCATATATTTGAAATAATTGATTTAAATTATAGATATCAAAGTGGTCTCTCGGGTTTTATGAAAATGGTAGGCGTGTTGCTAGAGTAAAGTCTTTTTGACTGAACTATTGTTTCTATGCCTTGAACTAAAAAAGGAGAAAATCAACCACAGCACATCAAAACAAAGTAGCTCTTGCTTTGACAATAACAGATATTTTAGACACAGCCTTCTTCCTTCCTTTGGGCAGGACAAGTGCTCTCCCCTTCTCCCCTCCCTTTATCCGGGTTTAGTAAATATTTTGATCATACTATACAATCAACTTCTGGCTTGTCCTTTCATAAACAAACAGAAAATAGAAATATTTCACTCTAAATTCCCAATCTGGTAATGTTTTCAAGTCTGTTTCTTACCTGTTTCAGAGCTAGAATAACTAAAGTTTAGAGAGATGGTATTCCTAGGATCACTGAGGAATCCTGGTTCTTTTTAATCCTCAGATCATCAATTCCCATTTGTATCCTGTAGGATTACATTACCAACTCTAATTCCTCCTTGCATCTTCTGCACCAAGTAGCCCTCTTATGGGAATACTACATAAAAGCACGGGACATGATTCCTAATCTTTGTTCAACAACACAACTAAATTGCTCACTGCAGTGTCAATTAGGTGTGTCACAGTGGAGCAAATATTGCGTTATTTTACTGGAAACAGTGCAAAGAGTAATGCTGGAGGTGTCCTGCTAACTTTGTGTTCCCACAGAGAGGAACTGGACCGTTTGCCTCCCATCCAAATAATTTATGCTTGAACAGCCACTGGCCAACATTTCCTTGGAAACATGTGCTGGCAATTCATCTCTTGCCCTTATAAATAGCCACCTGGCTCTTGCTATCCATTTAAAATAATCTAGCCTGATGATAGGAAAAAAAAATCCTGCCAAGCTCTTATGTTGTTATTGCTGGGAAATGGCTGCATAATGTCTCACTGATAAGTGTCAGAACATATGTATCCAAAAGCATTGTCAATGTTTTATTTGAAATTGAAATTCAAAGTTCTTGTGAGAAATTTGTTGTTGGAAACACATGGCAGAAAATACAGAGTAGTAAAGGAAAATAATAAACTCACCAAGCTGCTGTTAAGGTCTGATGATCACACTAAAAAGAAGCTGCTTTGTATTTTGAAGGGACACAAACTATTAATGACCCCCCAGCAAACACCACCTATTGTGGTTTTTATTGCTATTATGAGCTGAAAATCAAGATATCAGGTATTACAGAATTCCATTTTTCACAGATGTTTTCAGGAAAGTGAACACAAAGTTCTCTGCATTTTAGCTGATTGCGTTGTTGGAAGCACATAGAGCTTAATGCAGTGAATCTGCTGCTTTTGCACATGTTTGGATTCTCCTTTGTGCAAAAACAGAGGAGCATTTTCTACTTCATCATTTCAGTTCCCCTGAAAAGCAGAGATCCTGAGAACCTGATGGGTTGGTGAGGCCCAGCCCTGCATCTACCAGCTCCTGCAATTCCAGTGGTGGTTCTGTGCTTCACCCCCAGGGGAGCAGCTCTCAGGGCTGGGGACTCAGCAGGAACCAGAGGTGCTGCACTGAGCCAGAGTGCTGACATGCAAAGGAAAGGCTGTAAATGACCATGGAAGCAGATTAATCTTCTCACCGTTTATGGATCCATCTCAGCTGGCTTGAGACTACTTAAGGTGCAGTTATTGCAGAGGAATAGATGCAGAAATATTCTTGGAAGGTTCCTGCAAGGGTAAATGAGAAAAACTCTATTTAAAGCCCCTTGAAGTTCATCTAATAGACAAAAATAAGAAACAGATGAAGGCTCAAAGAAATAGAAACAAAACAAAGGGGAATGAGCAGAGTTCTACACCCTCGGACTCTTTCTCAAGAGATGGGAAGATCTTGAATGTTGCCTGAGGGCAAAATGATTCAAACTGAAATTGTTTAGTAGGTTATTAAAACACAGCGGACTTAACTTGAATGACAAATCAAAGAGAATGTTTAATAACTCTGAGAAATGTAATAACCATGAGTCAAGTACTTAACTAATAAAATATCATTTTGTTATTCCATGAGGGTCAACCCTTACAACCTTTAGAGTAGCTTTATATGCAGTTTTGAAGATTAAACACTTATTTTTGTTAGTAAGACAAGAGAAACTCTATACAATTATTAATAATCATTTCAGCTACCTATTCTAGTACAAAATATACCTCTTACAGTATAATGAAAGAATTCATTATATTTATTTATAAATTAGTTTTGGCATACTACTGGGATTTGAGGACTCATTCTAGGCAGACAGGAACATGGTTACTTCCCGGGAGTGTGAATCTACACAAGAACTCTTCAAACACGCTTATTTTTCAAGAAGTCTCATTGTTTGTCTGCCTTACCAGACTGTCTCATGGATCCAAGCTAGAACACAGGTTTTTCCCAGTTGTGCCTGTGCTCAGCCCTGTTCTGGGTACAATGGAGCGCCCCTTTCACAAAGTCAGACCACTGCCATTGTTCCCATGGACAATCTTCTAAAGCTGAAGTGATTTTGAGTATTAACTTACACAATTCAGTTTTCAAAACCTGGAGAACAACTGTGCTCTTAAATGTTTTGGTACCATGCTGGTAGTACATTGCATTTCTCTGGCATCTATTTTCCCACACAAATGGGGACCAACTCTTTAATAACTGCTATCTTTAATCACCTTTCCTGAGGAACATCCTTTGCGACTGGGACAGAAATAATGATGTAAACCATTATAATTTCAACAACTCATACAGTTTGCCAGAATAAAGACCAAATTCAGAACTATATTGAGAGTATTTGACAAAAATAAACTTTAGGACTGCAGCATTCAAAACTACTGGAGAGCTCCCAGTAACTTGAGACAAAGAGTAATATACAAATTTCAGTGAAGTGATATATAGTACACTTAAGCACAGTAGACACATTTCAAGTATTTCTCAAATAGCACTTGTAACTTCTATTGTGTGAGGAGCTGAAAACTTTTCTTGTCATCCAGTCCTGCCATATTTTTGCCAACACTTAATCCCAAAAAAACCTGTATTAAAAATACAGGTTTTGCTTTAAGATAGAATTTAAAACATGATATTATAAAGAAATGTCCATTTTGGCTTTGCTTGTAGAACTTTTCTATTGAAAGGCTTTTAACTTTTTTTCACCATTAGTCATGAAAGCTGGAAATGCACTTCACTCATGAAAATTAAAGATTACATTCTCCAGAGGGTGGCAATTGCACCTTGAATTCTCTACTACTACCATGTAATAGAAAATAAAAGCCTGTAGCAGACAATCAGAGGCTACAAGATAGTATTTGCTCCTCTAGATTTTGATGCATAATCAAAATATCTATTTAACAGGCTTAGGAAGTACCATAAATACCCTCTTTTTCCATTTTAGCTGCAGCTCTAGAATAAAAAGGTAAAAGGATTTAAAAAGTATATCACTTCCTCCTGTTTTTACCATGCTTCTGTGAATACATATGGTTGCTTAGACAGGGTGGAGAGGGTGTAAGGGGATAGAGAAGTTAAAAGCTTGTGATCTGTAGGCAATGATCAAACCACTTCTGAACAGGACACCTTTACAGAGGTGTCACTGGATACATAAAGTGCAAGATAGGAGACAATCAAGAGAGCAACTAATGTAGACATTATGGTTTTGCTGAAGAGGTTTCAAGACTTCCAATTAAATTTGGTAAAACACTGTATCTGTCTCAGCTAAAGAAGCTTGCATGGTTTAGCTTCTCTTACATCAAAAGAAAACTTTGCATTCTAAACGTGCTTGGGTATAATTCTTGGGGAGGACTGAAATTTGCATAGAACTTTTTTTCATACACAGCTGAAGCACAAGGCAAAGGTGTTTGTGTTGTAGCACAACCATGCAGGTGGGAAGAAGGGAAAAAGATTCTGTTTAGGATTCCCCCAAGTAAGCCCTGAAAGCCTGATGAGGAAAGGAACAATGAAACTCTGAAATTCAGGCTGCTGCAGGTCTGTTTACAATCTCAAACTCTGAAATCAGACACCTAAAAAATGTGTGTTGGTTGCTCCTCTCACACTCTGTGTATTTAGTCCAGCTGCTTGAAATTTTATCTGAATTTAAACACCCTGGAAGAGGATGCCAACCAGCTGGACACTCTAGAGTCTCACTCCCACCGCAAATATGCCAGAAGTTTTCTGAAGGATTAACACACAACTCAGCTCTGAGGGACAAACTGTGCCACTAGCTGAAGTCATTAACAAACCAGAGCCCACAGAAAGCCAGGAAGAAGCTCTCAGAACTGTTGACCCTGAAGCACTGATCTAAACAGCTCAAGCTACTGATGTCTGCATCTTCACTAGGGTCACAGGCCATAAAAAGAGATTACTGCAGGTGCCTCAGGAAAAAGTAATTTGTGCTAGAGAGTGCACAAAGTATCCAGTCATGCTGCTAGTGTTGAGAGGTTTCGCAGAGCTTAAAAGAGACACAAGACCATGCTTAGGTTTCCAGGCAATCTTGCATTATTTATTCCCCTGAGCCTTTTTGGCCAAACAGCAACCCAGGAATAATTTTTCTCTTCTGAAGTCTCCAGGTGCCAAGCAACAGAGAAGAACCCTTTGGTAGTGCTAAAGTCACAGAGCACTGCATTAAGCTTCTCCTCTACATGCTTAAACTGAAGAGTTTGATGCCTTCACAACAGGAAACAAGCCACAGCAAAAAACACACTTCTCTGCTCTAACTATATGTTAACCACCCGCTCCCTGACATTTATGTGTTAAAAGTAAAAAATAAAGCAGTATGAGTTGCTACTGATTGAATGGCTTCCTGTTTGCACCTTGTAATTTCACTGAAAATTTCCACTTGAAAACTAAAGAGAATGAAAAGAGCTTTTCAATGATTGTGTTTTATCACATGTGACAGGATAGCTCTTCCTGAGCCTGTACTTAACCTGAAATTGTGTTTTAGAAAGATAAACCCAGCAGCTGATTAACAAATGCTGCTTTCATCCTGAATTACTTAGATGCTCTATGGAGGTCATATTAGCACCATAGGACTTGGTTCTCCATCAGGGATATAACAGCAAATACAGATTAGTTTAAAATTAAAATGCAAAATTAAATGGTCATCAGGGATGCTGGTTTAAACCTCCTGGAAGGTAAAAGACCACAATTTCAAGCTCTTTCTTTTTAGCACATACTGAAAGCAAGGTATTCCTCTAGGAAGCAAAGGTGTCCCTAACATAAATGATGAAAAAGGTCAGAACTTAGGGCACATCTGATAATGCCTTGCTGGATTCAAAAGTTTCAAGTAATATGACTTAGTAAGAGCTCATTTTCTATTTCTAGGTGTGGTTCCTGTCCTGTGGACTTTTGTCTAGCCTGAGATCAGTCTGCTCCTTCACCATGGCCTTCCAAGCTGTCAGATTCCAGCATCACTATTCTGCTCCTCTGAGCGCTGGTTCGGGACAGGAGAGTTCACCAGGTAATCCCAGGCTAACAGAGCTACACTTGCACTAGCACAGCTGCTTTTCCAGGGCAGCTCCAGTGGAGATGGATTTTCACCTGTGCAATAAATAGAAGTTTGGTTCTCTCAAAAGAAAGGGAAGCTGGAGGTGCATTTTCCTCGAGATGGTTTATACCAGGGTAAACCTACAGGGCAGAAAATGCTGGAAATGAGAAGTGACTCCAGAATGGAACATAAAGCATAAGAACTGCAAGTTTATTTTAAGAACTGCAGCTCAGATTTTCTATAGACCCAATCTTTGCTGGGGCCAGATGCCTTTCCTGTACACAGCCTGGTTAAAAAGTTAATTATCAAATAACTTTGGTGCTAGGAAACTGAGAATACAATAGGAATGTTTTCCCATCCTGCTTTTGTAAACCTCCAATGTGTCTAGCATTAGAATATTTTTGCACTTACCTGCAAACCATTTTGTGGTTTGTATAGACCCCATTTGAATGAAGCACAGTGCTCTCTGAAAATAAATATTAACTTAAGGTTACAAGAAGCTTCATACGTTTCTCAACTCTATTGGAGATTTGCCGGGAAAAACAATGTAAAAATCAGTCTAAATAACACTTCAGAGCTGAACTCTTGAGAAAGTGGCTGATATGGCAACCAGGAAAAGTATTTCTTAAAAAAAAAAAAGCCAGTTGAAAGAAAACCATTCATATCTTCAAAATACTACTCCAGGTTTACTCTCAAATCCGTAGTTTATTGTTGAAACCTACTGGCTGATGCATTGGGAGCAAAACACATCACTACTCTTAGTCCAGCTCCAGATGAAATGGTCTCAAAACATTTCATGGTGGTTTTTGGACACAATCTCAAAATAGCCTTACATAATCATTCCAAATACATACATTATCTCTGATCCCTAAACCCAAATAAATCTGTTAAATATTGCACCATTTCCTGTGGTTTTAGGTAATAAACATTGATTAAAAACTTCCAGGCAAAATTTTAAACATTCTGTTTTTCATAGCTGCAGGACACCAATTAATGCAGAAAAGGAATACAGTTCACTTGAGAATTGCAAAGATACTTTGCCAGTAATGACAAGGAGGGAATGAAGCAGATCAGCAGATAAATCATACTCTGGAAAATTCATATCCTTTACCAATTTCAGTAATTGCTTTTTTGCTCTACCTGTATAACCTAGTGCAGAGAAGATAAATGTCATTACTTATAAAGGTAGACAGGGAATTAGGCAATGAAAATAACAGCTATAAAACAGATGAGCTGGGCATCAAATGCTCCTCTGTACAGACACATTCCTATGTTCCCATGGGTCCATAACTTGCCAGTGTAGCCACAATCCTTCTCTCTGCAGAGGCACTTAGCTTAGTCTTAAGCTAAGTGGAAGACGAAAATCTGTTCCTCCAGGGTTAAGCACTTATAGCCTTCAATGGAAACATTTTTCTTAATTGTCAGACTTGTAGAACTGGGCTTTGTTGTCATGATATCCACCCATTCCTAGTTAATACAGTCTGTAATTGCATTTTTTGTAGTTCACTTGAGGTGAAAGAAGCTCCCATCAAGAAAATCATAAAAGCCTATAGGATCACTTCTCTCACATTAAGGACCTATCACATAAACAGGGCCTTTTGCTTTTCTCCCTGCATGAGCTAAATTCCACTTGGAGAACATTTCCGTAGCAGGCTTTTGTATTTAATTTAAGACAAAAAAAGTTTCTGCTTCCCACTGCATTTAAATCTTGATTTCTATCTCCTATACCTGACTTGATGCCTACAGATTGCCAGAAAACATCATGTTCTCTTGTAATTTTCTATTGCACACAAAGCAACTTGGTGACTGGTTTACTGTTTTATTCCTCTTTGTAGTTAGAGCACAATTCATTTTCAAATCACATGGGAAAAGCAGCATGAAAATAGCTGAAACTTCAAAAAAGAAATTATTTCCATGTCAGCAGCTACTGCAGTGGACTTCTGTATTCAGAGGATAAATACCACTCTAGGCTCCAGGTGATCACTATCAGTCAATTTTAGAACTAGAATAAAAGTGCTCCAGGAGCAGAGGCATCACTAAATACTGAAGAAACATAGGACTGAATGGGCTGTCCATTATTTACATTATAAAAGAATGTACCAGAAGCAGCATTTAGAGAGAAATATCTCCAAATTACCAGCTCAGCTCAAAGATGAAATACAGGCAAATTTTTCATTAGTTTCCAGATTATTAAAAAATGCTTTCCTCATGCTGTGTGTATGAGAAACTCAGGCAGAAAGAACCACCAACCTTCTGAGCATGCCATAACTTAATACCCTTATACCACTATGATAAACACATTTTAATACATGAAGATTGAAAATATGAAATCTGTATCTTACTAGGAGATTCAAAACTGAATGTCAAAGAGACAACAATTATAAATACACCCTGTTTCTGGGTATTCCAGGCCCCTTTTTGGGGCACAGCACAAGCACGTCCACCATTTATCAGGCTGAAAAGTAAAGTTACCTTTACCTTACCTTTTCTCTGTCTATTTAATTCAGTCTCCAAAACCTGTGCTTTTGTTTCCAAAGCAGCTACTTGTGTCTGGCAGCTATCAGTTACTCTAAGTGGGACTTAAGGCTGTTATTTAATAATTTATATTAAAATGACTGCACAACACCAGTCTCAAAGATGCTCAGCTCTCCTGTAATCTGACCCCACATGAAAGAGATATTTGGTTTCCAGAGCAGAAATCACAGTCCACACTGCAGATTTGTTCAGGGAATTTGTCCAACTGGGAGTGCCTTTTCCTGGACCAAAATGGACACTTGGATGGGCTTTGAATTCTCAGGGCTACCAAAGTCATCGTCTGTTCAGAGGGAAAAGCCCAGTTCTCAGAGGCAAAACACACATATGAGTATTTTAAAATTAATTAAAGTTGGAGTAAAAACCACATGATCAGACAAAGAATGAGAGAAGAATAAATGCTGTTTATAACATGAGACAGAGGGCTTGGTATTTCACTCACAGAAAACAAAAGCTAGTGACTCATTCCAGACACTTTCTTCCTCCAGTTCTGTTGGGCAATCTCATCTCCTATGTAACATATGTAAAGAAACCATGTAGATGGTTTATTTTTCTGCTCCTCATGCTTCTGGAAATCACAGCATTCTTTAAATGATGCTATAGGAATACCAGACATTAACACAGATATTTTTTGGAGAACACACTAGAAGTTTGAAAACCAGACTCGTAGAAACATGGGCAATTTCTTACTTCCATATTCTATTTTTATTCCTCTCTCTCCTTGTGGTTCTAAAGTTCCTTTTATTCCTGAAGGTCTCACTTTTCCAGGGAAACTCTAGAGGCCTCTTGATTCTTCTAGAATTTAACTTAAAATTAAAAAATCATTCAAAGGTTTCCTAAATTTTTCTCCCACTATGTTTTCTAGCATTTTGAGAGAGCACCAAACCTTGCTCTTCCACCTGCCCACCCCCAGGAAAATAAAAACATCTCAGGAAAACTGAATTATTCCCATGGAAAGCTTCATTTGCTAGGAAATGCATTACTGTGATGAAAAAGCCTTTACTACCTTATGGCACTGAAAATCCAAATAAATGCCCTCGTGTTGTTGCAGAGGTACACATTCTCTTAAACCAGAGAGTCAATCTTGCTCAGCTGTAATCCAGTCACACATCACAGTGTATGATCTAGAAAATGAGCTATATAATACTAAATATAACATAACATATATTTATATATAAACATCATTCTATATAATATAAAAATAAGCAAAATTATTAAGGATTTCTCTCTGGAGCAGTTTGTTGAAAGGTACTGCTAGCTTTACTTATTTCAACCACGGGATTGC
Organism: Anthoscopus minutus; assembly: GCA_013399455.1. Lineage (NCBI taxonomy): Eukaryota > Metazoa > Chordata > Aves > Passeriformes > Paridae > Anthoscopus > Anthoscopus minutus. The sequence goes on from VWYI01042110.1 coordinate 64,061, forward strand.
AGAGGGCACACTGAGAAGAATCTGGATCAGAAGATGCCCATACAGAGTATCAGTGTGTACCACTGAAATTCTATGTAATTTTTCATCTAAAGTGATGATGTTGAGATTTTCTTTGTGGTTGAAAAGTGAGCACCTAGTTCCAAGGCGGGTGGTATACACATGATAACACAGATGGGATATGGTAAGAAAATACACAATTCCATATGTACTTTTTAAGAGTTTGGGTGGAAACTGATTTGGCAACTTGGGAGAGAGTGTGACTTGTTCTGCCACACGGCGGAAAGCATTTGTGCATCCATTTGCTGTTTGCAGCAGTGCATGAAAAAAGTTACCTGACAAATCATACCTTGGGGGAATCCTGCTGTTGGGGCATAGAGAGTATGAAGCAATCAAGTTATGACCATCAGATTAGGAGGCAACTCTAGCAAGCATGATTTCTGGTTTTGAGAGCTGGCCCCTGAAAAGAAGGAGCAGTAATAATTTAGTAGGAGATAATAGGAAGTGAATCAGAGTACAAATGGTACGATCAGATTAAAATCTCATTTCATCTCTATTTTATGGGCTGCTGTGAAAATATATAATTATTTTTTATTTATTAAGAGCCAATATCTAGAGTAGCATTATAAATGTAGAAATCATGTTCAGCTTCCTGAAATTGTGCACAGCCTACAAAGTGCTAATAGGGCAGAAGACAAGAAGTAAAAAACCAAAATGAATGATTGAAGGAGGTATGAAACAAGAGTAAAGGGATGATAAAGAGTGTCAAAATTACAGCATTGCTAAATGGTCATAGTTCTGTAACTGTTGTCCCTTTGCATTTGGTGCCATCTCTAGCTGGCAAGACAAAGCTGGTTGCAGGAGCACTGCACTGAACTTCTGGGCAGGAATAAATTTTCTATTCAGGTTTTTCTGTGCCAACTGAACTTCTTACTGTTAGCTGTGAAAGCCAAGGCATTGAAAGGATGAAGAAGAATCATAGCTAAGTCTACAGATCAGGGACAAATCAAACAGAGTCATTTATTAAATTTCTCCATTTGCATAATTTTGAGGGGTTACCTGGGAAATACACTCCTGGCTTCAGGCAAAAGGGATAGTGTCCCTTTCATATAGCCCCTGATTGTATCTGTATATACTGAAACCTGAAAAGAAACAACCAAGCTTATAACAGTCTGAACGTCTTGAAGTCCAATGAAAATACCTAATATCACAACAGTAATTAATCTCACCGTGCTACAAATTAATGTCAATGTTTTGTTCATTATATGTCTAAATTTACAGCATTTATCTTCATGCCAAATGAGTCATACAATATTCCAGTTGAGAATGGATCCTCAACAGCTCATTGTGTGTGTCTGCTGGGACTCTTCACACCTATTAGGTAATGCCTAAGCTCAAAGTGATTAAGTGCTTCTCTTATTAGAATTTCCACTACTTGCAAACACCCACAACTTAAAGGGCAGAAAGCTCAACTATGTTTAAGCAGCAATGATCTGAACGCCTCCTCTATTCTCCTTTCAGACCTTTTATATAAAAAGATACATTTTTCCCCAGCTCACAGAGGAGGCATCTCAAAGCTGAGCTCCTTTTGGATTCCAAAAGATCTGCAATCCTTTGCTGCCCTCTCTGAGCAGAACAGCAGCAAAAGACAGCAACATCATAAAGTTCTCACAAGCTGCACCACAGTGATTACCCTTGTTTCCAATATGAGTGTCAAATCTCTTTAACTGAAAAAAACCCAAAGTTAAACTACCACAAATGTGAGCTGACAAACTTCTACAGTAAATAAGCCATGTACTAAAGTTAAGTGGCCTTAGTTTCTCTTAATTTGTCCCATTTCTACCAGCCAAAAAATGAAGCCTTGGGAAACACCATTTGGTTGACAGATTTGGGTAACAAGAGAAAAATCAAATCGAGTATGAATTCTGCTACTCACCTCAATTATTTATCTTTATTTTAAGCTCCAGAAAAAGATTCCTCACAGAGAGCAGCTTCCCCTGTAAGGTTTCTTCTGATAAAAGAGCATAATCATTAGATTACTGTAAGAACATTATAATTAGGATAAAAAGCAGAGGTTAAGGAGCAACATTTTTTCTATGTTCTTCTTAGTGCTTCCTCCATTAGGCTTCCATCAAAGTGGAGAGAAATAGCACACACTACAGTAAAATAAGAAAGGTATTTAGCTAACTAGTATAACAAACTTGAATCCTGGTTTATATTTCTTATCTGATTTCATGGACTTCAGACAGTTCTTTAACACACTCTAAGGATTTCCTTCTGCTGATTTTCTATTCTATGTTAATTACCCAATACTAGGGAAGTTGACATTGCCAGGGTCTCCCTTGAAGGTAACAAGACAAATATCAAAATAAAAGAAAACTTGAAAACCAAATGCAAGCGTTCAGATAAGTCCACTCCCTGAAGAAATTCAACCTCACACGAATCTCTGTTGGTTTTGCTAGCCAGGAGTTAAAATCTATTTACCTCCATAGTTTTCCAGGGTGCTCCAATCCTTTATTTTAGAAGAGCCCAAGTGCCTGTTTATGCTTGGGCAAAATGGTGGCAGGTTTTCCTAGCAATTAAATCACTTTCCAAAGCAACTGATGACAATTAGCACCAACGAGGCTTAGATTTAAAAAAAAAAAAAAAAAAAAAA